>VDFB02325354.1:46953-83374 GCA_007258455.2 Sequoia sempervirens
GATAGGGTCATGGGATGGACTACCTTGTTCTTGACATGAGGGTGACATTATAAGGTCATGCTTTGGGCTTTCATTTTGACATGTATCCTAAAGTTTATTAAATGGGATTTGACTTTGAGTAATGACATAATTTTCATGACTAGATGTGGCTTGTGAGGAGGTGATTTGAAAAGGATTAGGAGAAGATGTGGGGACTTGGACGAGACTAGTATGTGAAGGGCTAGGATAGGACATGGGTACTTGGACTGGATTGGTATGGGAAGGACTGGGGACTTGGACTGGACTAGTTGGTGACGACATAGGATATGGCATGGAGACTTCAATTGTATTAGTTGGTAATGACATAGGATATGACATAGGGACCTGGATTGGATTGGAGTAAGGTTGACTAAAATGGGACATAGAGACTTGGGCCAGATCGATATGGTATGATGTGGGGAGGTGACATGAGTTGGTAGATAGTTGATAAGGCATGTAGACTTGCATGGGATTGATAGGTGAAGGACTAGCATATGACGTGGAGACTTGGTATGGACTAGTGGATAGTTGGTTTCCCTTGTCAAAGTTAGGATAAGGGTGATAACTAGACATGTGTTGTGAATTAGTGGTAGGATTTGTGTTAAGAGACTGTGGATAGTGGGGGTAGAAGGATGGAGGACTTGGACTAATGGATTGTTGGTACGAAGGGTATTGATTTTTGGTTTCAATAAATTGTCTTCTAAAGTCTAAGACTTCTTGGTATTGACCTCTATAGAGCAATTCATATTCAACTTTACTAGCAAGCCTATCAATATTTTGTTGAAGGGAAGACAAAGTGGTGGATGTCATGATGTTTTCTAAATGCAAAAGTGATTGTTGACCAAGGGAAATGACCAATGCCAAGTCTAGATGCCAAATGAGGACTATGATGGACAATATTTCAGTTCTGGTTTCTGACAGAGATGTTTGAAAAAGATATTTGACAAAAATGTTTGGATTCAGATTCTTGTATGTGACAAAGTTTAAATTTTAGTTAAGCAAATGCATCGTTTTAAGTGGAAAATACGTTGTAGTGTGCAGATATGTCGTTTCAAGGATCAATTGTGTGTCAGTAATGCACATGCGTTGCAAAAGCAGACAATGTTTGGGCACTGGTTTTGACAGATTTTATTGACAGACAAATGCATCGCAAGATGTGGAAAATGCATTTCAAAATTTTGATTGTGTCATAGGATAGTATATGCGTCGTTTTAGGCAGCGAATGCGACTCAATATTTCGTTTGTGTTACAAGATGCAGCAGATGCATTGTTGACTATTCAAATGTGGTGCGACAAGTCAAATGCTACTTTTAATCAAGCAAATGTGACTCAATATAGGCGAATGCGGTGTTTAGATAACAAATGCGGCGTGGCAGGTCAGATGCGGCCTTTGAAATAGAAAATGTGGCGTGACAAGACAAATGTGTTGCATAGGATAGCAGATGCGTTGCAGACAGAATGTATAGACCAGTTTTGACCGAATTATTGATGTTTGACTTGGTTGTTTCTAGATGTTTTACTGTTGTTTGGTTTGTTTTAGTATCCAGAAAACACTTGCAAGCACGATATTTTGACTGTCAGCAAGCACACATGAGACAAGTACAATCCTAAAAGGCCAATAGGCCAAGGGTTTGTATACTTGATATAGCCCACCAATATACCCCAGATTGGTGATAAACACCTTTCCTTCTTGAGAGCGGATAGCTTAAAATTTTGGTGGCATTGGCTCCCCTCCACGGCTCATTAACATCATTCGAGCACACAAAATTCAGATTCTTTAGGTAATGACTTCCCAAGAATTGCTATCTCTACTCAAGGAGATTAGTAGTGAGTGTCTTTAGGCATGATACTGTACCCTGCACTATATCAAGCAACAGCCAGAGAATGGTTGGACACTAATACAAGAGGTTTTTAATACAGGCATTTCATTCATGGAGCATGATCCATGTGGTGAGAGTCCCCTTTTGGATCCATCTCGTCAGAACCACACGTGTGATTCTTGGGCTTTCCCCAAGAATCCACTTTTGTATACCGGCTGGAAGTCCCTCGGGTTCAGGGTGCTACCGATCTGAGTCGTCCTGGGGTGAGTACTTTTTCCCACCAAAACAGGCCCAAGTTCTAGAGTTAGTAACCATTTCTCTTACACCCAGGATCACCTGAAAGTGCAAGGGGAGAGGATACTTTGATTACTAAGTCATGAGGGTGTTTAATAGATAGAATGGGTCTGGTTTTTTGATCACCAAGTTTTCACAAGGTGAGAGCATAATCACCTACCATTTGCAAACACAATCAGACAAAATAGTAAAACATGTTCATTTTATGTGCACCAAAATAAATGTGTACTAATCTAAAAAAGACAAGCACAATGTATAGTATTCAATCTTCAACACTCAAACCTGCAAACCACAAGTTAGGAGTTTCTTTGATTTTTAGTCTTCGACAAACGTATGTTTATGCAAACCCGAAAGTTTTTTCTTTCCAATCTGTTATATATGACTGATATTGCTGCTACTATAGCTCCTTATGATCACCTACAAGATCAAAAAATGATATTATAATGCAGCCAAAGAAAAAAAAAAAGCTCATCAGAAAATTGCAATTTCAGATACATGTTTTTGACATAGCCGAATTAGATTTTATTATTTGATGATTTTATTGATCTGAAAAATAAAAACTCAAAGAAGAGATCCCTGCTAATTTTCTGAGAGCTTTCTAGAAATGTAAAGAAGTCAAAAAAATTCCCTGTTTTGCACCAAGAATAGAAAAATTCGCAGCTGTGTAGAATATATGAAGAAATTGGTAAAACCTGGGGTTTTTTCCAAAAACTGACAGATTTGTAACAAAAAGTCAATAAAACCTACAAAAGGCAAGCTAGAACAAAGGATTCACATCGGGTTCACCAACTATATCAATGGGTAAATTTTCTAAGGTTTGAGGTTAGCAATGATTAGATCAATATAAACCCAAAGAAGTTATGAAGCACAAAGAAAGCAAATAATAACGAAACGATTATACCAAATTCGTGAAGCTTCCATGAATCACCTCCATAGCACCTCCTAGCTTGCAGCGTATGATTGATGCCCTCAGATCAAGTGTGTGAGCATTATGACTATGACAATGTCCTATGCAAGTTTTGAAGGATTTAAGTAAAATTATGCCTATGCCTATGACAATAATAAATGACTATAACAAATGATAAATGACTATAATGCCTATAATAATGAAGTGGTCCCTAAATTATGAACAAAATTGTCATTTTATAGAAAACACAATTTTGAATGGATGGATGAGATCAACCTTTGACAAAAACTTAAAATCGAGGACAAGATTTAACCGATAATCCCTAATCAGGGTTAGGGAAAAATCCTTAAGTGAGTGGTCAAGATGTCATATGAGAAAATCAGATCGGCGGTGGAGAAAAGATAAGATAATTAATTTCAAAACTAAAGATTTTCAAAATTAAGAAGATAAAGATAGCCTGCTTTGTGAGATTCCAAAAATAAAAAAGATAAAAGGTGGACTGAAAAGCAAATTTGATAAAATCTAGAACCTGCTTGCTTTATTTGATTTTTGGAAGAAAGCTACCAATTTGAATTAAATCAACTCAAAATATGGATTTTGTGAGATAATAAATAATCTTTTTCAGATTATTTACTAAAATGGACTGACAGTGAAGAAAGTGGATCATTTTAAATTTACTTAAAATGATGAATATGTTAAATTGAGTAATTAAATAATTAAAGATAATTATTTAATTTTAGAGGATTATGACTGATAATTAAATAAATTCATAAATTCATTTAATTATGGAACTTAGTGACATATTGAATAAATAAATAAAATTTATTTATTTAATAATCAAGAAGAATAAATGGATAAAGGTAATTAAACAAATTAACAAATTTATTTAATTAAAGGAAGACTTTAGACAATTAAAGACGTATTGAATAAATAAGTAACATTTATTTATTTAATAATCATGAAGAATAAAAGGACATGAATTAATTAAACAATTATAAATTATTTAATTAATAGTCGAATGTGGACCAAGGACATAATTAAATGCCATAATTATGCTAGGACGAAAGTGGTAAAAATAGAGCTTGCGGGCCTAGGTCATTTTTAAGTGTCTACACCTTGATATATAGCCTCCTACAACTTTGTGAACACCTCAAATAGCCCCTTCACCAACTGTTAGCCAAGAAGTGGTTGTTCAAGGACCATCTCCAGAGTTACAAGAGATAAAAAGTAGCCAACAAAAGATTAAAAATCGCTTCACACTTTTGGAAACGAGTTGGTAAGCATTAAAAAATAGCAGTTTCAAGGTTTCAAGCCTTGGTAGCCTCAAAATCAAGGTCAAGGTCAGCCATTGCAAGCTAACAAGCAACCATATCAAGGAAAATTTCAAGGTGCATGACAAAATCTGAATTTGAGGCCTTTTCAGCCATACAATCTAGTTCCAATCAGTGCAGCTAGAGATATGGTACCTGTTCAAAACAACCTTGCAGCATAATATGAGTGGTGCTATCCTTGCAACCAGGCCCATAATCAAACTACATGTTTAAATGGTGTCATCAATCAAGCATTGATGGTTCAAAATGTTTTGGGTGTGCAAAACGTGTCTAATGGTGAATCATCCCAACAACAAGAGCTCCTTGCAAGTGACACAACTCTCTTGAATTGGCAAGGAGAGGATTTTTGTGGAGTAAATAGTGATAGCTCTCCAATAGAAGCCAACACCCGAGCCAAAAAGAGAGATTTTGAGATTGAACAAGAAACAAATAAAGACAAAGAAGTTGTTGTACCTTCCAATCCTCAAGTAACACACATTTTGCAAAGAAATTCATAAGGCATCAGTGGTGGATAGCTTGGGAACCAACCCCAACTAGCCCACTTGCAAACAGACCCTGCTGTTGCAAGGACCCATCAAAAGGTAAATGTTGCCACACCCTTCAACATTATTGAATCCATGAAAAAGATGAACATGAATATATCAATGTGGGATTCCTTATCTATTCTTGGTCAAAAGGACTTGTTACAATTTGCCTTAGCTAATTTACGTGTTTCAAATGATGTGCCAGTAGGTCAAGTCAAGGTTGTCTTGACAAATGCACCTCAAGACAATAGTAAATAGCCAAGTAAGGATGTGAAACCACCCCCATTTTATGTGTCCTTGATAATAGGAGATAAGTTAGTTCATAATTGCATGGTGGATTCAGGGGCAAGTAGTTATGTCATGCCCAAACAAATTGTTGATAAGTTAGGAATGAAATATCAGCCTCTTGAGAAAGGAGTTGTCCAACTTGATGGGATAGCAATTAACATCTTAGGTGTTATCAAAGGTTTAAGCCTTACCTTACATGTCTGCCCCAATTTTTCCATTTCCCAAAACATTTTAGTCATTGACTTACCACCTCATTTTGCTTTATGTTTGTCAAGAGACTTCACTGCCAAGGTAGGAGGTTATTTGTCATCAAATTGGTCCCACATGGTATTCAGAATGAGATATGGGACTAAATTGGTCATCAAATCTGAGTTACTTGCTAAAGATCGCATTGAACCATATGTCCCAAGTGTTGTTGACACTAATTGTGTTTTTTTTTATGATAATGAACTTACTACTGCTCAAGAACTGCAAGCAGAAAGCATACCAGATCTACGCTTTTAAATGAGTGGGCAGCAAAAACTATCATTAACAACCCAAAGATAACATTGAAGAAATAGGTTTTTGTTTTATGTGCTGCATGAACCTGATTCAGTGATCCCAAATCTCAAAAATTAGGTGGAACAATAGTGAGAACAACAAGGGGAAGTGTGGAAGATGTTCTTTAACAATTCTCAAAGCAAGAATGGTGTTGGTGGGGGTGCAATGCTTGTGTCCCCACAAGGTTACAAATACTACTCTACTTTCATATTTTCTTTCTCTTGTAATAAAAACATTGTTGAATACGAAGGTCTAATTCAATGCTTGGGATGGGCATGGAAAAGAGGGATTGGATGCTTGCAAGCTTATGGTGACAGTGAATTAATCGTCAATCAGGTGAGATGTCTACATGTTACTAAGAATGATGTCTTAAAATCCTACAAGCATAGAGTGTGGGATATGATAAAAGAGTTTTACACTTTCAATTTGGTTTCTATTCCTAGGGATCAAAATAGGAATGTTGATAGATTAGCTGCAATAGGTGCTCAAGTTGATATTCCAAGTGAAATTAGGAAAGAAAATTTTCAGCCATATTTTAAAATAGTTATCAGACCTTCTATTCTGGATAATAACATTCATTAGAAAGTATTTGAGAGTGATGAACATGTCTTGATATTTATGCTGCAAGAAGATGAATTTGCAGTAGTGAACCAAGATAAGATCAAGCAACAATATGATGATCAAATCATCCAATTAAATTCTAACAAGTTTCCCAAGGGTCTAGTCACCTTGGAATCCATTTTTAGCATTGATGACTAGCTGAAAAAGAGTAAGACCAACATGCTAGTCAAAGAATAACATTACGAGGAGCTTGAAATTTTCATAGGTAAGCTCCTTAAAGTTGGTAAAATTTGTTCACATGCAAATAGGCAAGCCTTCATTGCTCTTTTTCAAGAGTTTCAAGATGTATTTGCATGGGAATATTATTATTTAAAGGGTTTTGATCCCCAAATTTCCCAACATACCATAGAGCTCAAAACCTATTAGGCAGAAACAAAGGCCTTTAAACCCCAAACTTGAGCCTCTTATGGTCAAAGAGTTGAGCAAACTAATTGAGGGAGACATCATTTTTCCAATTAAACATACCTCATGGGTCTCTAACTTTGTCTCGATTAGAAAGAAAAATGGTGAGATTAGGTTGTGTGTTGATTTCAAAGACCTCAATAGAGCCTCGTTAAAGGATCATTATTCGCTACCCTCAATGGAGTAGATTCTACAAATTGTGGGTGGTTCAAAAAGATTCTCATTGCTTGACAATTATTCAGGTTATAAACAAGTCTTATTCAACGAGGAAGATCAATACAAGACTTCCTTCACCAAAAAGTGGGGCACCATGGCTTATAAAAGGATGCCATTTGGTCTGTTTAATGTTGCTGCCATGTTTTAGAGGGCAATGGATATGGCATTTAAAGGTTTGATTCACAAAGTTGTACTTATTTACCTTGACGATGTAACAATGTTTTCAAAGAAGGTTGATGAACACCTTGCACATCTGAAGCAAGTATTTGAGAGGTGTAGGGAGTATGGTATATCCCTCAACCCCAAAAAATATATCTTTTTTGTCCATGAAGGCAAGATTTTAGGACATATTGTGTCAAAATAGGGGATCACCATTGATCCAGAAAGAGTGAGTTCCATTTTGGATCTGCCTTTACACAGCCACAAAAGGGGCTGAAATTTTTTCTTGGCAGAATTAATTTTGTTAGAAGATTTATTCCTGATATTGCAAATCTTTTGAAACCACTAACTATCATGCTAAAAAATAATGCCAGTTTTAGCTGGACCAAAGAGGCCAAGCACAGTTTTGAAGTCATAAAGGAGGCCTTATCAACAACTCCTAGTTTGGTAAACCTGAACTTCTCAAAATATTTCATTTTATATGCTTTTGGAAGCATTGATATCATTTCTGCAATGTTGGTACAACAAAATGATGCTAGCTTGGAACAACCAATTGCTTTTTTTAGTCAACATTTAGAAGAGTATGAACAAAGATATACTTTTGTAGAGAAACATGTGCTTGCTGCAATCAAAAGCTTGAAGAAATTTAAACCTATTATTTCTAACAGCAAAGTGCATTTAATGGTTGCTCACCCTAGTGTGAAGGAGTTCTTGTTAAGCAGGGACCTGAATGAAAAGAGGGCTAGTTGGATTACAAAACTCATGGAGTATGACGTTGACATCAAGGTAACAAAGCTTGTAAGGGGTAAAGGGTTGTGTAAACAAATAGCTACCAAGGATGGAAATGAAGGAAATGCAGAGGCAGTTCTAGTTGTTGATAATGAGTTTGCAGTTGATGCATCGACAAAAAATGCAGGTTGGGTGCAAGATATGACTCACTTTTTACAAACTAGTGAATGTCCACCAGGTTTAGATAAATCCAAATGAAGGTATTTCAGATTGCATTCCATTCCTTATGTGCTAGTTGGTAACATTCTTTTTAGAAAGTATCTTAATGGTGTCCTTTTAAGATGCATTGATCAACATCAAGTTGATAAAGTACTTCATGAGTTCCATGATGGAACTACTGGGGGTCACTTTTCCCCAAGAACAACTACATGGAAGATAATGAGAGCTATCTATTATTGGCCAAAATTTTTTAAAGATGCCCATGCTTGGGCTAGAAAGTGTGTAAAATGTGCCATTTTTGCAAGAAAAGAGAGGCTTCCAACTTTACCATTGCAGCCCATTCAAGTAGAACAACCCTTCATGAGATGGGGCATTGATTTTATAGGTGCCATTAACCCACCTTCAAGTGCAGGTCATAGGTGGGTACTTATGGCAACCGATTACTTCACACAATGGAATGAAGCAGTGGCTTTGAAAGAATCCAATGAAAGTGTTGTTTTAAACTTTTATGATGATTTAGTAACCAGATTTGGGGTACCTGAATCAATTGTTTCTGATAATTCTTTGGCATTTTTTGGATTAAGGATAAGTGATTGGGCTATAAAGAATTGTATTCATCTAAATACCTCATCAAATTATTACCCTCAAGGTAATGGTTTGGCTGAATCAACCAATAAGAACCTAATCAGAATCATCAAAAGGATTTTGGAGGACAACCAAAGAACTTGGCACAACAAGTTAAAATTTTCCTTATGGGCATATAGAATAACTCCAAAGAAGTCCATTGGAAATTCCCCATATATGCTGGTATATGGTAAAGAGGCAAGGCTGCCTTTATCATTTGAGCTTCTAGCTCTTGACATAATGAACCAGCTTGAAATGTTTGAGGAAGAAGATCCAATGGCTGTCAGGTATGCCCAGCTCATGGAGCTTGATGAATCAAGAGATAGAGCCATGAAAAAAATGGAGCTACATCAACTCCAAACAAAGAAGGTGTTTGATAAAAGAGCAATACCCAGGATGTTCAGAGAGGGAGATGTTATCCTCAAATGGGATGAATTAAAGAGCAGGCCTAGAAAACATAATAAATTTGATAGCATGTGGAGTGGCCCATTTGTCATTATTGAATGCAAGGAGCATAATGCTTTTCAACTGTCATCAATGGATGGAGAAGATTTTCCTATCCCAATCAATGGGATACACCTCAAACTCTGTTTTGAGGTATGATCTAAAAACTGCCTTGTACAAATTAGAGTAGTTTTTATTTCCTCTAAGTATTGTTGCACATTAGTTAAATTCTTTTTAGTTTTCCCTAAGTGTTGGTTTTGCACAGTTAGGTGGTAGTTTTCATTCTACAGTGTTGGGTATTCATAAGTTTTCAAAGTGTCTCTTGTTGGTTTAGTGAGTTATAACAATATCCAATGTTGTTTTCAAGTGGTATTAGTTTTCTAAGTGACTTTGTTCCCAATGGATAGGCTTAGGTAGTTGGTCTCATGTTTAGCAGGCAAACATATAGCAAATGTCACCAAAAATGCTACTTCATTTTTAGCTTTCAGTTGAAATCAGGTAACTTAGTGTTTATTCTTTTTTTTTTTTCATATAAAATTTTAAAAGATAAACCATAGTTTGTTAAGTCATCAATATGCATAAAAGGGATCGTCAAAGAAACAGATTATATTTTATTCCAATGTTGCAATTACAATAAATGAGAAAGAGAACCATATGTGTTACAAATGAAATCTTTATTGATAATCATGAAAGTGCATATTTGTCTCACACAAGCCGTGAGAATAACTTTACTTATTCAATGAAAACAAGAAAAGTATATACATGAACAAGTAAAAAAATACAAATGTGCATATAAGGAGAGAGACCAATCATTGCCTAAGAATGACTAGTTCAAGGTGTGTTTTCTTGTGTTGTTGCTAATTCAAGCTACTTGTCCCTCCTAGTTCATCATTGTTCCTGATTCTTGCATCTAGCAATAGCAATGATGTTATAGCAATGCTCTAAGCAATGAAAAGTCTCAAACCTTACATGAACATACACCTATGCATGTATAAACTGATCACTAGATACATTAAATAAGCAATCCATACTTTAGGTGTCTAATTAAACAATGAAGTCATCAAAAACATCCCACCTATGCATTTATTTTTCTAACTTGTTTGCTTCATGTGCAAATACAATACAAGTCTTGTTACTATTCTGATTCAACTAATTACAGCATGTGGGGTAAATCTGGCTCCCACGAGGGTAGACCTCAACATGCTGCCCTCTGATGTTCTAAGAGAGAGAGGAAATTGAGCACTTGATCAAAGATAAACATGTTATTAATGCATTAAATCAATATGGAATCACACCAGTTGATCAAATTCCATTATCATATTCAAAATATGCAACATATAATGTGAGTTGTCATGAACTTCATCTTTTCAAAATGAATCATGTCATGTGGCTGCCATCATGTCAAAAGAAAGGTACATTTTGTAGAAAATCTCTTTCAATCATCTTAAGTGGATCCATGATCCATTTTATTAAAAGAAGTGAGTGATTTCAGAGATGCATCAAGTTCAATTATGCATCTCTTAAATAATGAAGGAGAAATCAAGGCATTTCTGAAGCCATCATGAAGCATATGGGGCAGCAAGAAGGAACAATCTGAGGCACTGTCAAGTCCCTTTCACCTTAACCCTTTTGGACAACCACATATCACATAGGAGGGTGAGCTTTTAGGTCACCAACATAGGTGACATGTGTCTTTTGACTAGGATCAAAGTGAGGAGATAGAGTTTATGTGTTACACATGATCAAAAGGTAAGCAATTGTTATGGAAACCAGGTAGAAAACATGTGGGGCACCAAGCATTGTTGTGGAAACCATGAGGGTTGGGGTAGTCCTAAAGAAAAATTCATGCTACATGTCATGAACAAGAAATCAACAATGGATAAAATCATGATCTCATGTATATGGGTAGCAATCATGAATATATGCTACATGACAGCAAGGGTAGTCCTTACATTCATTAAGGGAGCAAGTGAACCATGTTCCACTTTAGTAGTGAATGATAAGCTATGAATAAGCCATGTAATCAAAAGTGTAGTCCACAAAAACCAAGGAGATAAGTATCATGACTTCATCTCAATCTAGTATGGTGTTATCATATGCTAGTATCATGCCAAGCATAGGAAAGAAGAGGTTCTACACCTAATAGATAGTATCATGTGCTAAATAACAAATGATCATTTGTTATCTGCATTTTATAGAGTCACTGAATATCAAATAGATGATACAACCTTTGGTTCAAGTGTCACAAATAAACATTGTCATATGGGATAATCATACCAGGGAAAAAATAAAGTTCAATGGAATGGAAATCTATTGGAAGTTTTGGTTCACTATGTTTAAGTATGGCACATCTTTTAGCATCTTTTGAGTTGCAGATCCAGCAATTATGGGGTACCCATTGTCTGCTAGTAGCTTGTATTATGGTGCTCTCTCATATTTTCAAAAGCTACAAGAACATGGAGGAAGGATGATACAACTATGTCATCACCTATGAAGAGAGTGGGGATTAGTTGATATGCTCATAGTGTTTCATGCAAGGTTTTGGTCATCATAAATGGTCCAACATGGATCAAGATTGCATGCCAGAAAGCATAAACCCAAGTCCAGTATGGTAAGAATAAATTCCTTGAGAACAAGTATGCATAGAAATGATATGGTGAGCACATCATCACATATGAACAAAAATAGAAGAACAACCACTTCATGCTACATGATCTTCCAGAAGGATATGTAATGAAATGTATTTCAAGATGCAATGAATACAGTGACAACATATCATATCATGTTACAGGTTCATTCAATGCATTTCAAACAATAGTGCCCTCAATGGAGCAACCCTTAAGCAGGATCAAAAGGGGCTATGAAAAGAAAGTGTGCCTTATAAATGATGCCAACACATGAAGAATTAAGGGAATTTAGAATATCAACCATTTACATTCAGTGGAGAATGCACAAAAGGAACCAAGCAATGAAGATGGATATATGAAATGAATCAAATGGAAGAAAAACACCTCAAGCAATGCTTATGCACTATCACATCAAGATAGAGGTGAATACTCTCAGTCTATTTTGTTCTTGTAATGATAAATGTGTGCATCTACATTAAGTACACAGTGGTTTCAATACATGGGAAACTCTTTGGATGCATGAGTATAATCTATTGAACACTCAAACCATGATGAAGAGAAACATGCACATGATCTATTTTTGGTCTTAACATATCAATTAGTTGAAAGAATAGTGCATATAAGAGTAGCTCATGTTTACAAGATGTGTTGACCCAGTCACAAATAGTACAGTGATCTTTGTTGGGAGTGATAGTCTTGGACCATCAAAGTGAGTTGTTTTAAAGGTTTTGACTGTCAAAGAGTAATGGTGTTAGAAATCAATAAGATAAATGTGGTAGAGGTTAGTATGGACTTGCAGTCACAACTAGAAGCTAAGGAATACATGACAGTCATTATCAAGTGTAATGTTCAAAAGCATGAAAAGTACATGATTTCAATCAAGAGAATCGTAGTCTTCATAAGAAAAGGACAATCTATATAAAGTCTTCAAATCAGTGACCATAGGACCATAGGTTCACACACAATGATGAAAGGACAATCAATCTTCAAAAATCAAGATTCATGAGTGGGTGAGACAAAAATTTATGTTAGTGGACAGCTTGGTATAATATTGTGGTGATATTGGTGAATTATGAAGGCTACAAGTCTGCTACATAATGCTACTCATAGACAAGAAAAGGAAATTATTTTGAAGACAATATAGAGAAGTATCAGAAGTATCATGGACATAAAGGATAGCCTACCCATAACAAGGTTGTCACACAACAATGATAGCCCTAGCAAAACCAATAGATTCTAGCCACATGATGCATTGGTTTTCAACTGTCAAGAGTGAAATGTGTTCATCAAGAATGGGATCACAAAAAGAAACTAATAAGATAGAGGACCCCTATTCATCTAGCCATGAAGAAACAAACCCTTGGGGTTTTCATAATTCAAACATAGGAAAATGGAGGTACTTCAGAAACCCACTTGGGCTTTTTACACAAAAAATTGCAATTACAACAATTATAATTTTCTTCAACACAAAAACCCACTTGGGTTTTTTTACAAAAATTATAAGTTTCTTCAACACAGAGACCCACTTGGGGTTTTTACAATTAAATTGCAAATAAAGAATATTAAAATAGATCTTTCATAAAGATATTTGAAGCAAGAAATGTATATGAAAAACCCAGTTCATATGTTCATGAAGAAATTGCAAGCTTGCTACAATTTGAAGGAACCCATCTGGGGTTTACACAAAATTGCAAAATTCAAAGTGTTTTTAAAAAAAAAAAAACCATCATGGAGTTTTAAAAGAGAACAAAAATATATGAAAAATCTATTTCATCTCCTATAGTTGTGGCCAAAGGAGCAATTTTCTTCACAAAGGAAACAAAACCTAGTTGGGTTTGTGGTGAAAATGCAGATTCAAAGACTCAAAATGAAAACACCCTCTTCCATTCTCTTGGTCGCAACCTCAATGGTTTTTTTCTTCACAAAACAACAACAAGATATTGGGTTTTCTTTCTTAAATCCAAAATGCAAAAGAAAAACAACTTTGCTTTATTATCAAATTGAGGGCTCGAAAAGAGCTATTTTTTGTTGAGAAATGAGAAACCTGGGTCGAATGGAGGCTTACCTGAGCTTTTTGCTCATTTTTTTGCAACATTCAAAGCTCTTTTCTTTCTACAAAAAGCTTCATTTAAGCTTCTCATGGCGGTTGAAAGCAGTATGAGTAACCACAATTTAAGGAAAAAGTGAAACAAAATAGTTAGAAATACTCTTCTGCCCGTGGCATTTTTCCCTCAGATAGCTCCAAAAAAATTGAAAAATATAGGATTTTTTACAAAAAACCAATTTACCTGCTATTCCATGTGTTTCTCATTAAAAAATTTCCAAAAAACCAATCGAAATCACCATTTTCTAAGCAAGCTTCAAACCCTATGGCAGCAGCATGCCTCTTCCAGAATGCTCGATGGTAAAAAATGATGTTTTTTTCACATTTTTTCCATATTTTGTTGCTTAGGGTTAAAACCCTATCTTTGGTGGTCTATGGGAATTTTTTACCTTTCATTTTAAAATTTGAAACACATTTAATTGTATAGTGGGGGCTGAATGGTGGGTTTTAGACTTAAGAAAAAATTTCCTTATGCCTTTTGAAAACATATGCATTCTTTTAAGATTTTGCTAAGTCCTCCAAGTTGAGCATGTAGTTCCTTTGAAATATTCCTTTCCCTTTAAAATGTGATATGCCTTGAAGACCTTCAAATGTGCCTTCCAAGAAGTGTGGAAGCCCTTTATGATCATATAGGCCGAATTTGGGCCTTTTTTTTGCCTTTGAAAATTAGAGAATGTTGACCAAGTGTGTGGCCTCCTGGAGGCATGAGGCGAAAATGATTTTAATGTTTTGATATTACATATATTTTACTTATTATAATATATCACACACAAACACTGAGATGCTCACATCATTTTCAATCATTTTGATGATCTATCCTCACAATATTTAATGATAGCTTTGGTTTTTGGAGTTATTTTTCAGCATGGAGCAGTATTGTAACTCAGATGGACTTGTTATACAGTGAGTACTTTGAATCAATAAAATAGAGCATTTTACCTTCTCATTTCATGTTTCATGGTATGCTATTAGTGATTGATCAGTTTGTTTTGTGAAATTCATCTTTCCTTGCAAACTTGTCTCATATTTAGGCATCTGTTTAGCAGAAAATACATGTTAACAGGTTATATGTTGTGTTATTCAATAGTGTTGTTAGTTGTGAGACCTTTGTTTTCCTTCTAAAAGCCCTGTTCAAAAACCTCCTTATAAATTATTTATGTGAAATGCATATGAAAATGAGTTGTGTAAACAGGGTTTTATGATATTGATTTGAATGTGATAGGTTGTTATCAGGTCCTAGTTGGTTTTTGGTTTATCACCTTAGGTATTTCTGATTTAGGTTCATGTTTTGTGCATTTCTTACCCTTTACTTCAAAAATCAGTAGTTAGACCAAAAGGGGAGCCAACCCATAATTTGTAGGTCTGCTTTCGAATAGAACACCCACAACCTAAAAGCAATCCCATGTTACATCCAAACCTACTAAGTTCTTTCATAGATTGGCATTAGGGGTGCATATTTGGATTACTAACAATTCCAAACACCGCAAACATTCATATAATAAATTTTCATACCACAAACATTGAAACTCCAAATAAAATGCAATCGATGTACTTTAATCTTCAACTATCAAACATGAATCCTTAATCAAAAATATTAATTCTCCACCACAACTAAACATTGATCTCTCACAATAAGATCCCCATCATATATATCAAGACTACCTCTCTCAACATCAAAATCAACCAACTAGAGGGTAAGATGGATACATAGAAGATGATTCCAATGAATAACTCACCAAAGAAAAGATATTAGAAATGACTCAAAATCCAAAAATTATAAAGGTCATGGATAAATTACTTAGTTTTAATCCAAAAAACGTACTTGTATAGGCTTGCACAACATGGTGCTAGATTACCCATTGATTATAATGTTGAAGCTCTTAAGGATCCAAGAATTATTTATAGAGATGAAGATTCAATGGTTAGAAAATTCTTTAAACCTCATATACAACCTAAGGTTCCAAGCTTCTTTGCACAAACAAGTGATCCTTCTCAAGAAAGGCAGGTAGACAACCCATTTTATAGACAATCCTCTCAAATAGAACAAGCAATTGCAACCAAACAAAATCAAATGGATCATAATTCCTTGGTGACACAACACCTTCCACAACAATCAACCAACCCTTTTATAAATCCAATTGTAAATCATAATGATTCAACTAATATGTGGAGACCTAACATATCAAGGAACTTTTATGCAACATCTTGGTCACAAAATGCACCTCAACAAGGTCAAAACTCTAACATGGAAAACATGTTGAATCTTCCTAATAGACCACCAAATCTACCATTATATGCTAATATACCACCACAAAAAAAATGCATGGCTTCACCCATCTATACCATTCTTAATCTAAACAATCCACCTCTTCAACCACAAAAAACTAATCCACCTTTTCAACCACAACAAACTAATCCACCTATCCAATCACAACAACAACCACCCATCTATCAACACACACAAACAAATCATCCCCAACAACAACTCATGTACTAGCAACATAACGCACCTCAACAACACATTAAACAACAATCTTCTTACCAAGACCCTTCACACAATGATCAATATAAAAAGGGGTTAAATTTTCCATTTGGATCTTAATACAATTCCACATCAATATGGTCCTTCATACACAAAAATTGCACAACAATAAAATCTTGTTCCTAAACAAAAAAATCTTGTTCCAGAACAACAAAATTTTGTTCCTCAACAATAGAATCTTGTTCCTAAACAAAAAAATCTTGTTCCTCAACAATAAAATCTTGTTCCACAATAGAATCTTGTTCCTCAACAACAAAATCTTGTACCTCAATAATAAATTCTTGTTCCTCAACAAAATATTGTTCTTCAAAATCAAAATGTTAATCCTCAATATTCGATCATCAATCCTCAAGATAAAAATGCTCCTCCACAATATCAATACAATTTTCCTCAAGGATTAAATGTTTCTTTGAATATATTTAACATTCCTCAAGGTCTGACAAACCCATCTTACAACTCATTATCATTCCTTGAAAAATCAAACTATAATCTACATAATCCTCCACAAAATACAAAAGTAAATGAGTTAACATTGTAAATCCCAAAAATCAATCAAAATATAGTGGGCATACAACTTGGAAGACTAAGAAGAGTTGCACCTTGGAAGAACTTTTTTCCTATCCTTATGATTGAAGCATATCCATGATACCCTTCCCTAATAACATTGAAATTCCCAAATTTGAGAAGTAAAAAGGAAGAGGAGATCTCATTGAACACATGTGATAATTTTTTGTAGCATGCATGGACATAGCCAAAAATGATTCTTACATGATGAGACTCTTTCCAAGGAGCCTTGGTGGAAAAACCATAGAATGGTTTTCTCATTTACCACCTAGACTTATAGCATTCAATGAACTATAAAAAAATCATCAATCACTTCTCATACAACATAGAGCAAGACATAGGGGCGGTGGGCCTAGCTCAATTGGAGAATTGTAGACAAGGAGTCACGAGGTCTAGTCTCCCCATCATACCCATGGTACTAGAGGGTGTATTACACTAGCATCACCAGTCACATGAAATTTTTTTACCAAGAACACTACAGTTTATAGGGGGACAAATACCGAACCAATTCCTACAGGTCTAAAAAAAAACATAGAGAAAGAAATCATCACACTTGACTTGTATAAAATAAAACAAAACTAAGGAAAGTATTTTGCATCTTTATTGCAATGGTGGTAACAAAATTCAAGTAAATGTAAATGGCCCATCCCTGAAAAACAACTTGTGGACATCTTCATGGTAAATATAAACACCAATTCAAGCTTCCAATTAACCATGCTATGTCCTAACACATTTGACGGCATCATTGAAAAAGACATAACCATTGAAAGGGCCATTATCACAAAAGGAGTTATCAAGCTATACAAAAATTGATACCAACCTTGTAATTCAAAAGATAAACCTTTCTTCAACAAAAATGTTACCAATGATGAAGTAGTGGATGCTAAATTCATGCAAAACATACAACCTACATATAATAATCTTCAAAACCATGTTCAAAGAAATCAAAAAAGTAATCCTCCAAGAAATCAAATGAATAATCAAAATCAAAATCCTCCAAGAGGACCACCAAAACCTAATAACAATACTTTCAATCAAACAGGATGAAAATACACTACTTTGGGAGATCCTGTTGAAGTGGTCTTACAAAATTTACTTTAATCAAACCTTATCAAATTACTAGAATAAAGAAACTATGAGGAATAGGAATTTAAACCTCCTCGATATAATGAGAATGACCATTGTGAATTATAGAACTAAAGGATATAATACCAATAATGAAACGAAAAAATGTCATACAAGATCTAGTTGATAAAGGAGAGGTTGACATTGAGCATCGTCCTTGAACATCTGTTAATAATGACTTGTTAATATACAAGGATCCAATCCTCATCCATGCTAAAGGAAATGATAGAGGTAAAGGATGATATTTTAAAAAAGTTACATACTCCTATAAAAATGTAGTAGCAACTACCTATAAATCCAACAACCATATTGAAATTGTAACTATAGTTGGTAAACATCTTGAGTAGAATGCCACTACAAGACAAGGAAAAGTTACAATCTAAGGAGACACACTATAGTATAAATCTTTTCCTAAGCCTCCAGAAGTTGGGTATCACCTTATTGACCATCTAAAACTGACACAAACACAGATTTTCATCCTTTAACTTCTCAAAATTTCCCAAGTGCTCATAAAGAATTCTTGGATAAATCCCTCCTAGAGTCATTCTTGCCTAATGATATCAACATTAATCAATTTCAAGACATGGTGGGACATATTGCTTCCACTCACCATATTGTATTTTTTGAAAGAGATATTCCTTTACACACATATCATAACCAATATTTATGCATTGAAGTTTTCATCCATAAACAAAAAATCAAGAGAGTATTGATAGATGGTCACATAGGCTTAAACATTTGTACCTTGAAGCTAGTAAAACAATTAGGATATTTTGATGAGGTTTTTGAAAAGTAGAGGAGAATTAATATCAAAGCTTGTGATGATAATGAGATACTCTGAAGGTACTATTAGATTTCTCATTAGAGTGGGACTAGCAATAGTGGAAACAACTTTCCAAGCATTGGATCTTGAGATACCATATAACCTTCTCTTGGGATACCCTTGGATTCATGCAATGCAAGATATCCCTTCAACCTATCACTAATTCTTGAAGTTCCCCTATAATTACAATGAGGTCACTATCCATGATGATCCAAAACCATTCCATTATTGTAAGAACTTAGAAGAGAAATATACAAAGATCTTCCAAGTTCCTAATATTGATCCAACATATTTAGCCTCATCATCTCAAGCATAATCTTCTCTTTCTCCATCATCCCCAACAAACCCACCAAAATTTGATCTCAAGATCTAAGTACTAAACAATGGTTGCAAGGATGTCACATGAAAAAATATCTCTACATTAGAAAACTTTTGCTATCACCAAGATCATATGGAAAGCCACAAGAAAGTAAAGAAGCTCATACTAAAAACATTGAATTCAAACCCACAGTCTTCTCTAAATGGGTAGATCTGAGTAAGGAAGTCATAGAAGAAGATGATTCTACTTGGTTATACAAGGAAGAAGAAGAGAAAGAGCTAGAACCTATCTCCTTTTATCACAACAATAATGGTTTTCAGCTTGTTAAACATGGGATTCATAGGAAAAGGTGGCCTTGGAATACATGCGCAAGGTATGAGAGAAACTATTATCCCAAGGAAGTGAAAGATAAATCAAGGAGTATTATCCCAAAGAAGAAAAAGAGAAATCAAGGACTAGGATATGGTTCATTATACAATGTAACTCCTAACATCAAATGTACTATTTTTGAGGAAGGACCTTCCTCTCTTGTTGTTAATACATTTGATGATGATGATTCCATTGAAGACACATCCATATATATTACTAACCTATTCAATCATTCCTTCATAAATACCATCACTACCCTTTAATTTGACCAACCACCCAAAAAATGTGAACTTCAACTCATTTATCCTCAATTAATTATCTCAGACCAACAACAAGTGTTGCTTTTAGAAATATTCCAAAATGATGAAGCAATTGTTGATTTTATGGGACTAAGAGATGATATACCAGCCAGAGATTATAAGGTGGCTTTGAAATAGAACTTGGTGAAGAAGAATAATTTGGAGGAGAGATTGGGTCCTTCAATTGAAAAAGTAAAAATTTACAAATAAAAAAGAGATACCCTAGGGAAAACCATAAAATGGTGCTATCAGATCATGGAAAAGAAAGAATAAAGGATGTATCTAAGGTTGAAAACCTCTTTGAGGTGCCAAAAGATGGAGGAATCAATCTCCTCGACATTGTTCAACATCAAAAGAGATCAAAAGTATTGGTAGGAGACTCTAAGTAGATAAACTAGGAACATTAGATATCCCTAGAATCACCTTCTATATAGCTTCTTTGGATCTTGAAGAGAAGAATAATTTCATAGCTTTCTTGGGAAATCATACGATCAACTTTTCTTGTTCCTACATTGATTTTCCTAGATTAGACCCATCCTTGGTGGATCATCAGTTGACAGTATTTCCTATAGTAAAACCCATGAAACAAAAGCTTCACAAGATGCATCCATAAATAACACTTCTAGTTAAGGTGGGGCTACAAAAACTCTTGAATTTTAGCTTCATTGCATTGATTGATTATCCTAAGTGGGTGTCTAATCTTATACCTATTTCTAAGCCCATTGGGAGCATAAGTATTTTCACTAACTTTAGAGATCTCAATAAGTCTTGTTTGAAGGATGACTTCCCTTTGCCAAACATAGAAATTATAGTAGATTTGATAGTGGGTCACAAGACAACATTTACTTAACCCTAGGGAACATATTGTTGGAATGTCATGTCATTTGGGATTAAGAATGCAAGAGATACCTATCAATAGGTGATGACTACTATCTTTCATGATATATTTCACCTCACCATGTAGGATTATGTAGATGATCTTATAGAAAAATTAATAAAAATGGATGGTCGCTTGGATAACCTAGCATGCATATTTGATAGGTTAGAAGAGTATAATTTATGCCTCAATCCAAAGAAGTGTGTTTTTTTTGTTACATTAGGGAAGCTCTTAGGATAAGTTGTATCCTGAAGAGGTATAGAGGTGGATCTGGCTATGGTTAAGTCCATCATAGAAATTCCTCCACCAAAGACTTTAAAATAATTGTGTAGACTTCAAAGTAAAGTGCAATCAATTTGAACATTCATAGCTCAGCTTGTATAAAAATTTCATCATTTACACATGATCTGCTCCATAAGGATGTTTCCTTTAAATGGGAAGAGAAGTACTAGCAAGCATTTCAATAAATTAAAGACTATTTGGCATCACCACCTATTTTGATGCCTCTTCTACTAGAAATTTTTTTTTGACAATTTTATTGTCATTGATGTCAAAATTGAGTTTATGGCCAGTCATGATGGTCATGGATGTTAAGTGGTCTCACTCTGAATGATGAATTTGAAGTTTTAGTGAAAGCCTTGAAGTGTTGAATAAGTTTGGTCTTCAACCCTTAGGCTTACCTTATACCGCTTGAAAGAGAAGGAAAGAGTTAGAAAAATTAAACCAAGTCTAATCAGACATCGAACTTTGGGCTTGAGGCTTACTTGATACTGCATGGTTTCAGATATCAAGCTTTAGACATGCCTCTTACCAAATTCCTTAGAATAATTGAAGAAATATTGAGCTATGTATGAAAAGTTTCAAACTTTGGATTTTGAGCACACCTCATATTCAATGCACAAAGGAAAAGGAGTTAGAGAGGCATTGGGATTAAGGCTTATACCTTAATAGAAAGTTGAGTATGGAGTATGCAGGAAACCCAAACCCTGATCCTTGAAAAGGTTTAAAAGTTCATGGGGTGGTAGGAAGGTTTATGCATTACCATAAAGGTTGGTAAGTGGTAACCAGTATGTGCAAACCCCAACCCTCAAAATGGTTTCAGGCTTTACAGGTCAAAGCTAAGGCTTACACCTTAACTAAATATAAAGATATGGAAGGGGTATGTGATGGAGCTTCCAAAATTTTCCAATTTTTAAGCAACCCACAGGCCCTGTCTACTTCATAAACCCTTGTCCCCATGTGTGAGTAGGGTTTTTCTTATGAAATATCTTAAGTCTTCTAATGCTTCTTTGACCTAATTTTCTAGTCACTGGTTTGTTAAGTCATTACTTAAGCCACAGTGCATGTCTACCTACCGGCCCCTTTGGTTAAGAGCGTCAGTTACCCAGTCATCCCATCGACCTTAGCTATTTCCTAAAGTCAGGTCTTATTTTTCCCCGATGATCTAAGCTTAAGTCATCGGCCTAACCAAGGCCCTTTATTAAATTCTAACCTTGCCGTGTGTGCGGGTTTTGAGATTCGATGTTGTGGGAATAGATCCTAACTGTACCCTGCCATCTAGCAGGCAATAAATGTCAGCAAGTTAATTGTTGCAAGAATAGCGAGATGAAGACATGTGTCTTCATATAGACATGGGGCCCAGTCTCCACTATCAAGCTTATGGCCCATGGTTCTGAACTAACGACCGAGATTGGTAGGGATAATTTCTACCATTCCCCACTGGCTCGCAAGGAGAAAGTGAACGCTTGTTAAAAGTTGTGAGATTAGTGAGATCCTAACACATGGATCAATCTACCCAGTTTGTGAGATGGATGGAGCCCGTTGATGAAGAAGTTATCATTTGAGGTGGGTTAACACTATTGACCAAGGACACATCAGCAAAGCACTGTTGGATTTCAAACCTTGTCAACTTAAACGGAGTTGTTCGATTTTCCATCTCATCATGAGATCAACAACTGATATTCAAAGTTGATAAAATGACACATGATAGCCATTTTCATTCTACGACCAATGGACATTAATAATATATTCTCTACAGATGCGATCAAATTGATCTTCGTGCGTGTGGAGACTTAATTGATGGCAATCATGAAGTGTGATCTATAGATTTCCATGCACTTGGGAATTAAATGGTGACAATATGCATGCTAAAGAATTTCCCATTTTGTGCATGTGTTTTTTATCAAGCATTCATGATTTATATCATCACTTTGCTTGATAAATAGAAGTGGCAAGTTGATATTTTCATCATAGCAATTAAGTTGTTAAGTCTTCAAGTTTGTGCAGAGAGCTGAAGTTTGTGTGTATACTTTCTTGTGGCAAGATGAGTAAGGTTGGCACCCCATCTGTTCCAATGCAGAGGTTTGCTAGACTAAATCTATAGGAGTCTCACGGAATAGACCCGAAGCTCACACAGAGTGCTCAAAAAAGTTCCAATGGCAAGGAATCTTCACCCGTGATTACCAGATGCAACCGCTGACTGAAGTGCCAGACTACAAGCTCAGAGGTAATAGGAACTAAAAGGAAGGAATCTGTTGGGCCATCTAACAACGTGCAAAGGAAAATTAGGTATGGTCATGGCTCATTTGGTCAGCATAACTCTCCTATTGATGTTACTAATAGCCTATCCAATAGTGAAACTGAGGCAGACTCTAGTTATTGTCGATACCTTGCAACCTTAGGTCGAGCACTATCCCCTGAGGTGGATGTGTTATCTATCCCTCCTTTGGCTGTTAGGACTCCGAGTGGATGAGATGACGCTATGATGAAATAGAAAAAAGGTGAAGCTGAGGTTGAGGTTTCATCCCCAACCCTTGCAATGACCCAAAGTGGGCGGGTGTATCATGGTGTGTGTGTGTTGCTAGTAAGAGGGCTTCTAGTTTGTGAAAAGGTGGTGGTTAATGAAATTTTTGTGTTGATAAATGATTTCTTTGGCTGTCATTTTCTCTCTGCATGCATGGAAAAATTTTGGGGCGTTGAATGTTGATTGTATGCCCTCGTGGCAGTTTGGGCATTGGTTTTGCTGCTTACCTGGTGGTGGAGGAAGATTTTGGAGGAACTTTGCTTCTTCCTCATGATGGTTGTGGAAATTTTTTCTTTCCTTGCCTTAACAAAATTATCATGTGGGGAATTTTGGAAATGCAACTGAAATGTGATATGAAATGAAATTTTTGTAATGTAACTGCATTTTGAGCCTGAAGCTTGTTGTCTCCCTTGTTCTATAAAAGGGAATTCAGGGCTCATTTGCAGGGGTTCTAATTTCTGAATCTTCAAGTCTAGTACGTAAAGGGTAGAAAATATAGGAATACCAGAGAATAGGGTAGTAAGGTTGTCTTGGGTTTTGAACTTTACATATGAAAATCTTAAATAGTTATGTAGAAATTATTGATATCGAAAGTAAATTTCATATATAGTTCATATGCTCTTCTCTATAAACCAATTTACAAATTTTGAATACAATATCAAGCATATTTGGTTCATCTTCATATGTTTCATTTGAATGCATGTCTTCATTTTTTCTGTGATTCATTGAATCAACTAAATGTTTTAGTGAGGTCATGGATTTGGAGTGATTTACTAAGAATTTGGTAAGAAGTGATGAATTATATGTAGAGAGTTTCCATAATGCAAGTCCTCATGGAAATAGTTCATAATTATCAATTTCAAATAATTCTACATGACAGGGCATAATATGTATGACTCTATTGCCCAATCGATGAAGGCACTAGTCTATTAGTCTTGGTATTTATATCTTGAGTGATAATGAAGTATTGGACTGTTGATTTAGGGTTAGACTACAAATCTTTTAAAATTTATCTACAACGAAGCATGTATGTGAGATATCTTTCATGTTCCTAGTAAATGGATGGATATTTGCTTAAAGATTAGTTGACCTTTGAGTAAATTGTGTTGTCTACCCTTTATAGGAACCGATCTGTGATTTTCCATGTCATTTACTGAAATGGTCAAATAAAATGCTAAAAGGAACACCCTCCTAGGTCCCACAAAGCCTAAAGAGTAGAAGATCTCAGTCTTTGACTGAATCTTGTCAGTTGGCCATTCACTTTAAGGATCTTAAACATAAGAGTTGGCTACTCTTTAGAGATTCCTTAGGTGTATTGGGAAAACACCAACAGTATGAAGGAACATCAAACCTCAAATTTTCACATCTCAAAGGAATTTCAGAGTTTAGTGTGATGGTATGTAAAGGGTATGAAGGTGGAAAAGGGTAAGGCTAATGGCTAAAACCTGAAAGTGAAAGGTAGATGGTGCAAACTTGCCATTCCACGGGAAGGTTGGGTTGACTGGTGTGGGAGTGTGGCATGATGACATGTGTACCCATGTGATGTTAGAAAAGTCTAAAGATGAATAAATGGAGAGTATTCAGTCAACATAAAGGATATTTTTTTATGATAGGTGTCATAAAATGATTGCATCACTCAATCAATTCGCATTGCTATTGTGAAATTTTGTACACTAAGAAAGTTGTGATAAAGTGATATGAAAGTGGAATATCAACATGTGTTCAAGGTGACATCTATTAGTTCCTCATTGCATCACACATCTCCTTCACATCATGAAAATTATGTAAAATCCCTAAGCATAAAAGCGATAGTCATAAGGAAGGTGATAGAGATTTATGACCTGGGTTTAAACCAATCAAATCAATGATTTGGTTTTAAATGAAATAATAGTTGGTTGGTGTTTGGTAGATTATGACATGAGTTTAATGGTCAATGGCCTACAAATTGAATGAATGAGAAGATTGCACATAAAATGTAGTAACCATTCTAGAAGTAATTCAATTGGTGATTGAAGGGAATAAACAATACTATTAATGGTTAGTTGACAAAGTAATCTAAAGGAGATCTATTATAGATCAATCATGCAAGATATATCATTTAATGCACATCTGATCTAGGGTTTGTAGGTTTCTAAAAATAGAAAATACATTGAATCTAGAACAAGATCAAGCATACAAGAATATGAAATTAATTGAAAATCAAAACCTAAGATTGGTAGATGTCAAATAGCAATTGCATTGAATGATGTCAATGGTTGTTTGGCTTGAGGAGATTTGGCTTGTTGGAGAAGCTATGTGAGCAAATTTGAATGACTAAGTGTTGGATGGATAAGGCAAGAGATTGTTTGTTGTTTATACACATGTTGTGATAGAGTGTAGGTGTGATACAGTGAAGAGAGGGTGAAAGAGTAGAGTAGAGAAAGAAAATGTATTGCTAAGAAGATAGTAGAAAAATATGAGTAGTTGCAAATAGGTTTACAAAATTGAATTAGATTCATTTTTGAATCATTTGTAGTCAAGAGTTGTAGCTCCATATTGTTTTATAGATCTTATTGGTTGGTTCCATTAGAGAGTTGAGTTAGTGCTTAGTGCAAGGAGTGGGTGCTTCCTTGGAGTTGGTTCTCCTAAGAAAATTTAACTTGTGAGGTTTTATTGTGAGGCTAGATTAGGATAGTAGATCCTAGAAGCTATTCTCACTATGGTTATTCCCATATTGTGTTTTCCATGTATATCTAGTGTTATGAGTGTTTGTGTGTGTGTGAATCTCTACATGTTTATTTTATTTACTTTAAGAGGTGTTATAAGTTAAATTTTATTGATATACCAATTCACCCCCCCTCTTAGTAGATAGTTGTGTTCCAATAATTGGTATCAAATCCCTGGTTCCTTTGGAAAAGCTTAATTAACTCAGGTAGATCTTGGATAGTGAACACAAGATGGCTGATCAAGAAGGTTCTTCTTCAAACAAAGCACCTCTCTTTGATGGATCACAATATGCATTCTAGAGCTCATCAAGATGGAAGTGTATCTATCATCATTAGGTTATGATGTATGGATGTTAGTTGTGAAGGAATATACAATTCCTACTACTCCTCCTACTAGTCAAGCTAGAAAGAAAGAATATGAGAACAATGCTAAGGAAAAGAACGCTATTTTTTGTGGATTGTCAAATTTAGAATCTATCAAGGTTATGCACTATCAAACTTCACATGACATTTTGGATAAGTTGAAGAACATATATGAAGGTGATGACAAGGTAAAGCAAGAAAAGATACAAACTTTCAAAGGAAAGTTTGAAATTCTCATGATGAGTAAAGAATAAAAGATTGAAGATTATCTTCTTAGAGTAGATGATATAGTGAATGCTAGCAGAGGCCTTGGAGAAGAGTTGAAGGATTTAGTTGTTTCCATCTAGGTATGATTCCAAAATTTATGCAATAGAGAAAGCAAGAGATCATAATAAACTTACAATTGATGAGTTGCATAAAATATTTACTGCCTATGAGATGAGAATGGGAGATCCAAATACATCCAAATCTAGATCTAAGGAGATTGATGAAGAAGAATCTAACTTTGTTAGAAGGTTGAGAAGAGGGTATAGAAAATACATAGGAAAGTTACCTTTTAAATGCTTTAACTATGGTAAGATACAACATTTTTATGTTAAATTCCCTTATGGAGAAATGGATAACTCTAAGAAAGAAGAGGATAGTAAAAAGAAAAAAACCCTACTTCCCTAAGAAGAATATTTTTTTTAAGAAAAAGAAGAGCCTATATACTAAAGAAGAGTGACTCATGTAATGTTAGTGGTAGCTCAGATGATTAGAATGATTATGAGTTGTGGTGAGAGAATGGGTTTCATTCAAGGTTGATCAAGAAAATGGAGATTTTTAAGCTTCTAATGAAGAAGAAGAGGAAGGAGAAGTTGACCTTGAAGGTGAACTTTTTTGTGGTTTAGAAGAGATTGATAGCTTGAGGAAGGAGAAAAAAAGTAAAAAAAAGATTGCACAAAAAGAGATTGAAAAGTTAACCAAAATTATTGAAGAATTTGATTAAATGGTAATGATATTTAAGACACAAGTTGAAGAAGATAAAAGGATAGAAGATGTAGTCAAATCTAAACTATAGTCTAAATCCGATGAATGCTTGAAGATGGAATAAAAAATAGTGGCTCCAAGAAAATATTTAGAAAAATCTAAGGAACATATTCCCAAAGGTCTGAAGTTGAATGGTGGCTTAAAAGTACATGATGAGTTAATTAACTTACAAAAGCCATCAAAAGAAAATTCTAGTCTTGGTTTTGAAAAAGGTAAAAGTACAACCAAGAGTGCATCTAGTAATCTATATGAAAAATTCAAAGAAGAAGAGAAATCTAAAACAAAGCATGAGAAAGTTTGCACTGAAGATTCCAAGAATCCTACAACAGATAAGAATAACCATTCAATCCCTAATAACATGAAGAAGAAGAAGAACTCAAAGGGAGCTGATGTAGATGGTTTTACAAGGGTGAGAGATTTGAATAAGTCAAAGTAGAGAAGACATCCTCATCCTACTCAGAGAAATTTTATGACTAGGTATTCCTCATTTTTCTATGGTTATTATTATACTTGTAATCAATTTAGTCATAGGGATAGTGAATGTAGAGTTGTTCCTCAAAGGAGAACAATTTTTTTGAGTAAAATTAATTTTCTCCTTTGTTGGATATGAATGTGATATGCTATAGTCGTAATAATTTTGGTCACATAGCTAAGAATTGTAGAAAAAACTTTGTAAGACCAAAAATTCAAAGTACAGAGAAAATCATGCCTCCTAGCAAGAACAAAGGTTCACAAAATTTTGAAAAGAAGGAAGATAAGGAAGAAAAGAAACCCAAGAAGGTGTGGAAGGAAAAAGAGAAGAAACCCACACAATCAATGATTGCACGAAAAACACTCCATGCCAAAAATAAAAAGTTATGGGTGATAGACATTGGTTTCTCTAAGTACATGATTGGCGATAAGAGAAAAATTATAAAAATTAGTAAATGTAAAGGAGGATCTATAAGCTTGGGAGATACCACTGCTGTAAAGATCTATGGTAAGGGAACATTGAGCATTGATGGAAATTTTTTTGCATTTGGTGTTCTCTATGTTGAATGATTGAAGAATAAATTGCTAAGTGTTAGCCATATGTGTGATAATGGATACAAAGTCAAGTTCAATGTCAATGGATACAAAATCAGAAAATTAAGAAGAGTTATTACTTAGGGAATAAGGACTAAAAGAAACCTCTACAATCTTAGTGAAGTGAATGGAGAAAATTGCATGATAGGGAAGGTTGATGAGAGTTGGTTATGGCATAGGATAATGGGCCATGTAAAATTTGATAATCTTGTAAAAGTGACCTCAAAAGGATTGGTAAGACACATGCCTAAGATAAATAAAACAACATACACCACTTGCAAGCAATGCCAGCAAGGAAAGAAAGCAAAGTTTGAATTTTAAACAAAATAATATACAACTTCAAAGACTTTGGAGTTGGTTCATACTGATCTTTGTGGCCCCACAAGAACAAAAAGATTGAAAGGTGAAAGGTACTTTATGTTGTTGATTGATGATTACTCAGGAATGAAATGGGTAACCTTTTTGAAGGATAAGTCATAAGCATTTTAAAGATTCAAAATATTTAGATCCATGGTTGCAAAGGAGATTGGTAGAAGGATCAAATGCTTAAGTTTAGATAGAGGTGGAGAGTTCACATCAAATGAATTCATTGAATATTGTGAGAAACATGGAATTAAAAGACAATATTTTTTAGCAAGGACTCCACAACATAAATGATTAGTTGAAAGGAAGGAAAAAATAGTCAAAGAGATGGCCAAAACAATGCTAAATGAGACCAACTTACCTAATGTATACTAGTTAGAAGCAACACATACAATTGTATATAACTTGAGTAGAGTACAGTTGAGAGTAAAAAGTGTGAAAACACCTTATGAACTATGGTATGGAAACCTACATCAGTTAGGTACTTCAAAGTGTTTGATAGCAAGTGTTGTATCAGGAGAGAAGAAGATAATTTGGGAGTCTTTGACTCAAGATGTGATGAAGGAATATTTCTTGGATATTCCACCTAAAGAAAAGCCTACAAATGCTACAATAAAAGGCTACACAAAGTTGTAGAAAGTATAAATGTCAAGGTTGATGAAGATCTGAAACAGGTTAAACCTAATAGAGGAAACTACTATGTTAAATCAAAATCTAAAGATGAAGTTACTAATGAAGAGTCTGAAGAAGAAAATGGAAAAGCACTTGCAATATATGTCCAAAAGGATAATCCTGAAGAGAAGATTATTGGAAATAAGGATGGAGTTTAGACAAGAAGGAGAATTGCAAAGAATAAAGAGAAAATAGTTTTTTCTCTCATGTCTCAAATTGAGCCAAAAAGCTATGTTGAAGCCAACAATGATGAAATATGGATAAAATTGTTGGAAGAAGAGCTAGGAAAATTTGAGAAAAATAACATTTGGGAATTAGTTCCAATACCCCCAAGCAAAAATGTGATAGGTACTAAATAAGTCTTTAGAAACAAGATCAATGAAGATAGAGCTATTGTAAGGAATAAGGAAAGATTAGTGTGTAAGGAATATGCACAAGTGGAATGTATAGACTTTGAGAAATAATTTTCACCAGTAGCTAGATTAGAAGCTATAAGAATGTTTCTTGCATTCTCTATTTATTGAGGATTTAAGGTCTATCAAATGGATGTTAAGTCTTCTTTCTTAAATGGAAACCTTGAAGAAGAATTATACATAGAACAACCTAAAGTTTTCAGCTATTAGAAGAATATGATTATGCTTGTAGATTGAAGAAAGCACTATATGGTTTAAAAAACGCATTGAGGGCATGGTATTCAAGACTAGTCTAGCACCTACAACAAGTATTCAAGAAAGGTTGTGCAAATAGCAATTTGTATTTCAAATTTGAAGGTGAGCATATGATAGTTATTGTTGTTTATGTAAATGACATCATTTTTGGTGGAAGCAATGGAAAAACGTGTAAAGGGTTTTCTATCCAAATGCAAAATTAATTTGAGATGCCAATGCTAGGAGAATATTCTTTCTTCCTTGATTTACAGAAAGCACAAAATAATGATGGGATATTTATATCTCAAACTAAGTATGCTAAGGAAATGTTCAAGAATTTTGGAATTGGAGATAGCAAGCCAGTTAGTACCCCCATGATAACTAGATGTAATCTGAGCAAGAAAAATGAATCCCCTAATGCAAACCAAATCATGTATAGATCAATGATAGTTAGCATGATGTACCTAACTACATCAAGGCCAGATATTATGCAAGCAGTGTGCATGGTTGCAAGATTTCAAGTTGCTCCTAAAGAGTTGTTGCAAGTATGAAGGTTTTTTCATTGATTTCAACTAGTTAATTGGTTTCCAATTGGATTCTATTGTCATTGATGTCATTGATGATGGTTATCAGCTATATATGTCAAGGATATTGAGAAAATTGTAATAAAAGATAGTTGTAGGTATTCAGTTTTTTCTCTAGGTTTTGCTCTAGGATTTTTTGTAATGCTAGTAGGGATTTGAAGTATTTTCCCTAGTTATTGGAAGTTTCTATATCTAGATTTTAGGTTTTTGGATCATTGTATAGTGTGAGTTATGTTCACTAGTTGTGAACATGCTTTTTTGTGTATCTGGATGAGGTCCGAGAGAAATGTTGTTGCTTTAGATTTCTTCTTGTTCAAGTATTATGACTTGCAGTTCTCAAGATAAGTTGTTAGGGATGTGTTCAATTTAATTTTTTTATTTGGAAATATTGGATCATGCTAAGGCTATGTGTGGTTAATTGATTTATGTGTTTTATATTAGTTTGGCCAACCTTGTGTTTAACACTACTTTTGAATTTTATGGAAACGTATTGAGGCATGTTGGGACTTATTTAGGTCCTCATTAAGAGTGTTTGTTTAGGTCACCCTCATTCTAATTCCATTGTAGAATGTTTGGCATTGACCTGATTTATTTATAAATACAAATGGTGTGTAGCCGACTTTGGTTGAAGTTCAAAATTGAAGAAGGTATAAATAAAGGTTGAGATGTAGAAGGAAATGAATGAAAGCAAGATAGATGTGAGAGGTGAAAAATAGTGTGTATGTAATGCAAGGTTGAGTAGATCAATGCAAAATCTAATTGTGAGTTTCTAGAAGTAGTGAGTTGAAGGTGTACTCTATCATTCAAGCATTTCTGCAAGTGTGTGAGTGAATTGTGGTGGAAATATTTGTTTTGTGGGGTTTTTTTCTCTCTGTAAGGCATATGTCTTCTTCTTTGTAGTTATGTGGTAGTAGGCCTGGGTGGTTAGCGCTGTTGGACAATGTGTCTTGATTTGGGCAGTGAGTCATGTTTTGATAGTGAGCCTTCTCTGGTAGTGAGCTTTTGTATTCAGTTTTGATATTCTCTATATTATGAGCTAATCCTCACCATGGTTTTTCCCTTATTGGGTTTTCCATGTAAATCTGGTGTTATTGTGTCTATTATGTTTTTTTAGTTTCTATTTTTTCACTTAATGATTAATCACATTAGGAGAGTAAAGGATTTGTGAATGTTAATTCATCTAATATCTAGTGGATGTTCTTAAATGTTAAAATTTGTTACAACTGATTCACCCCCCTCTCAGTTGTCTTGTTCAACAATTGGTATTAGATCTTGGTTCCTTGGAGAAGAGCTTAACCTCATAAGGAAGGTCTAGGATGACAAGCAAGATCACTATTGAGTGTCCTAGATTTGATGGGACCAACTATGCCCTTTAAAAGATAAAGATAGAAGGATATCTGGAGTACTATGGATACAATATTGAGAATGCTTACAAGACTACTTACACTCCTCTTGCAAATGGTCTGAGTACAACTGATGAGATCAAGGAAGATGAAGCAAACAAAAAGGTGAAGTTTATTCCGAAGAATAGTCTTTCACATTCAAATTTAATTAAAGTTTCAAATATGAAGACTAGTAAAGAGGCTTGGGATGAATTGGCGAAGATGCATGAAGGAGATGAAAGGGTTAAAGAAGTTAAGTTACAGAACTTAGAGGAACAATTCAAGCTCCTACAGATGTCTGGAGATGAAAACATTAAAACCTATATACATAGAGTGGATGAGCTAGTAGGTGGAATGCAAGACTTGGTGCTATAGTGGATGAATCTAGGATTGTGAAGAAGATTATCATAACTCTCCCTGATGCATATAGTGAAAAGGTATCTGCTATTGAGGAATATATATATTATAAGACATATACTAAAGATAAGTTGTTGGGTACTCTAACATCTTATGAAATGAGAAATCCTATCTTGAGAAATGGATTGAGGAAAGAAACTAATTTTAAGGCTACAAGAGCCGAAGATTCAGATGAAGGAAACTTTGATGATGTAGAAGCTAACTTTGTAAGAAGAATGAAAAAGGGCTTTGATAAGTATGAAGGTAAGTTACCTTTTAAATGCTTTAGTTGTGGAGGTATTGGTCACTATGCTTCTAGATGTCTGGAAAGACCTAAGAAGAATAAACATAGATTAAACAAAGAAAACAAAGGAAAGTCAATTAAGAGAGCATATTATGTAAATTAAGATGTTGGTATTTCTGATGAAGAGTCTAATTATGGAGATTTTGATGAAAATAAATGTTTTTTCTTGGCTATGAAAGATGAATCTACTTCTACTAATACTAAAAGATGAATTAAGGAAAGTACTTCAGAGAGAAATTAAGATATTGTGATCTCTTCCCTACATGCTAAATAGAGAAAGAAGACAATGGCTATTCACATTACATGATTGGTGATAAGAGTAAGTTTGTTAACTTGAAAATTATGATGGAGGATTAGTTAAGCTTGGAGATGATACTAGTGCTAAGATTTGTAGAATAGGTTCAATAAGTTTTGATGGAAAGCATAATATTGATGATGTCTACTATGTTAAGGGATTAAGGCATAATCTCTTGAGTGTTGGAAAAATGTGTAGTAAGGGATATAATATTATATTTGAGGATGAGAGATGTGAAATTAGGAAAGGATCCAGAATAGTGATTGTTGCTGGTAAGAATTCTAAAAGAAATATTTATCAACTTAAGGGTGTTGATGGTCATTGCTTTATGACTTAGATTAATGATAGTTGGTTATGGCACTAGAGAATGTGTCACATGAATTTTGACAATATGGCGAGGATCAATGTTGTGCATGTTGTGAGAGATTTATCAAGGATTACAAAGCCTGTTAATGTTGTTTTTAAGAATTTTCAGTTTGGAAAACAAGATAGAAACTACTTTAGGTCAAAGGAACAATCTACTATCAAACTACTAGACTTGATTCTTATAGATCATTGTGGTCCTACAAGAGTGAGAAGTCTACAAGGTGAAAAATACTTTATGCTTCTGATTGATGATTACTCTAGATATACATGGATTACTTTTCTTAGAGAAAAATATGATGCATTAGATAGATTCAAGGAATTTAAGGCTATGGTAGAGAATGAAGCAAATTTGAGAATAAAATGCTTGAGGTCTGATAGAGGTAGTGAATTCACCTCCAATGAGTTTAATATGTTTTGTGAATTTCATGGAATAAAGAGATAGTTATCTACTCCTAGAACTCCTCAACAAAATGGAGTTGTTGAAAGAAAGAATAGAACAATTCAAGAAGTTGCTAGATCTATGATTACAAAGGCATGTCTACTGGAAGTTTACAGGAGAGAATCTATTCACACTATTGCTCATGTGTTCAATCGAGTTCAAGAAAAATCTAATAGTACTAAGACCACCTATGAGCTATGGTGTGGAAGAATTCCTACTATCAAGTATTTCAAGTTATGTGGAATAAAATGTTATATCAGATGGGATGAAGAAAAAGGTATCTTCCTTGGATACTCTAATAGAAGCAAAACTTACAGATGTTTCAACAAAAGACTAAGAAACATTGTAGAGAGCACAAATTTCAAGGTTGATGAAGCATTGAAGAATTCAATTGAAGTTGATGGGTATGTATCTAATGAGCTTGATTGCATAAGAATAGAAGAAGTTGTGGAAGAATAGAATGAAGAAGAAGAAGCTCTAGTGGTGTCCCCAAAGACACCTAAATATGTGTATAAAAAACATTCATAAATTCAAATCATTGTAGACAAGAGGACATGAGTATTAACAAGAAGCGGAGTTGCTACTACTAATGAAATAAATTTGTGCTTACTTTTTGAAGTTGAACCGAAGACAATGAGTTAAGAATGCAATGTTAAGCATTGGATGAAAGCTATGGAAGAAGAAATTATGTAGATTGAGAAGAATCATACTTGGGAATTGGACCCTAGACCAAAGATAAAAACATAATTGTAGTCCTTTTTTAATATGTGTTTTGATGATACTTTTTCATACTGTTAGACTTTTGTTGTTTTGTTGGATACTTTGATCGCTGGTTTTGAGCGATGATGGATTATTCTGTGACATGATGATACTTTGTTTAAAGTTTTTAGACATGATATGATTTAGTGTAAATGTTTACTTTCAGTTGTTTATGGATATGCACATGTTTATGATGGACTAACAATGTTTATTGAGTCAGTTTTCTGTGAGTGTATTGGTGTGGAGAACAGAATCGCATCACTCGCTTTCGAGTGCCCTGCGATATCTGTGATTTTCTCCGCACGGTGTGCCTGTTTACTGCTTTATATATATATATGTATGCATGTTGTTTGTTTGGTTCCAAGATTGCAGGTACATGACACCGACTCCACCTGTGTAATCAGGTCTGAGCGTGTCAAGACTCAACGGAATTGTTGAAAGGGAGATAGTACTTAGGTTTATCCTAGCCTAGTTTACAACTCTGGTCATAGTACTTAGTCAGTTTTCAGTTTTGAGTCGTAGGTTGTAATGTGTTTCTGTTGGTTAAATCATTTTTGAAAAGGTAAATTTGCTTATGTTTTAAATGTTTGTTATTGTGCTTTATTTATTGTTATTTAATTAATATTTAAATATGATTGAAATTTATTTACTTGATTATTTAATACATTAGTTAGTTTATTTAGTTAAATAGTTGGTCTTAAAAGGATTTAACTATTATAATTAAATAAATTAATTAATTAGATTAAATTATTAAGTGCATAAATTATATTGTGTTTAAATAGATTAGAAAATAAATTAAAATAGAATATGCATGTGAAATGAGTTTTAAATTTTAAATTTAATAAATTAATTAAAATACATGCAAATTTTGAATGGCAAAAACTGCCGAGAAGTGGAGAAGATATTTTCTCAACAACTTCTCGACAAGTGTGTGAGTGCCATAATTACTTTGGGGTTGTTGAAATTTTTTACGGAGGTTATTGTGGATCTCGGGAAAATTGACAGAGGCTATTCAATTTCCTCACAGGGAAAATTTTCTGGGCACTGGCAAAATAATTCTTTCTCTGTGTTAAAAATCCAATTTTTCTTAGAGGATTTGTTATTTCCTCTGGGGTTGTATATTTGTGGGAGATCTTTTGGTGGAGGATCTTTCAAAAGATCTTGGTGGTTGGTGATTCTGGATTTGGTTTCTCGGGAAAGATTTGGTGGTTACAGGAAACAGAGGTTTCAAAGGCTACAGAGATTTTCATCTTCAATTAGCAAAGGAATACAGGTATTCCTCTGTAAAATTTATTTTGTTTGAATTAGAAAGGAAAGTATCTGAAGATATTTTGTTGTTTTTAGATGAAATGTTTGTGGAAAGAATTTAGATTGCTGTGTGAAATTTTAATGGCTTTAGAAAGCCTTTGTAAAAAAAAATTCTCAGTTGAAAACATTGCATTTGTAAAAAGGGAATTTAATTGT
>VDFB02325355.1:0-62950 GCA_007258455.2 Sequoia sempervirens
CACTCCCCCTTAATCTTCACTGCCATGTATGTCTACAATACCAATTCCATCCCGGAGATGCTGAAAAACATTCTTTGAAAGCGGCTTTGTAAATATATCTGCCAGCTGTTCTTCGGACCTACAAAACTCAAGATAGATGTCACCATTGTTCACCAATTCTCGTATAAAATGATATCGTGTATCTATATGCTTGCTTCGTTTATGAAAAACGTGATTTTTAGATAGGGCAATTGCTGAATTATTATCACAAAAAATTTCTGTAGGTTCTTCTTGTGGATGCCTCAAATCTGAAAGTACTCTTCTCATCCATACTGCCTGGCAAGCTGCTGATGTGGCTGTAACATATTTTGCTTCAGCTGATGAGAGTGTCACAATTGGTTGTTTCTTTGATGCCCAAGAGATAGCTCCTGATCCTAGATGGAAGATATACCCTGAAGTGCTTTTTCTATCATCCATGCTACCTCCCCAGTCACTATCCGTATATCCGATCAACTTGTAGTCATCTGAAGATGTATACAAAATTCCAAAGCTCTTTGTTCCAGCTATATACCTTAAAATTCTTTTTCCAGCTTTCCAATGTGATTCCTTTGGTTTGTCCATGAATCTAGAAATGAGACTAACCCCATACATGATGTCCGGTCTTGTGGCAGTTAGATATATAAGGCTGCCAACTAGTCTCTTGAATAAGGTTGCATCAACACTAGGACTTTTGTCATCCTTGCTAAGTTTTAAACCCAATGCAATGGGTGTAGGAGCTGGATTTACATTTGCCATCTTAAATCTCTTCAACAAATCATTAGCATACTTGCTTTGACATATAAAAATGCCTTGATCATTTTGACTTACCTCTATACCAAGAAAATATCTCATGAGCCCCAAATCAGTCATATCAAATTCTCTTTCCATGGCTGCCTTGAATGAGGTAGTTGACATGTCACCTGTGAATATCAAATCATCTACATACAAGCACACTATCAAGATTTCTCCTTCATCATTCACTTTGACATACAAAGTTGGTTCATTGCCACACTTGCTAAACCCATTGTTCACAAAATAAGAATCTATCCTACTGTACCAAGCTCTAGGAGCTTGTTTCAAACCATATAGTGCCTTTTTCAGTTTGTATACCTTATGTTCTTCTCCCAAAACTTCATAACCTAGTGGCTGTTTTATATACACTTCTTCTTCTAAAATGCCATTCAAAAATGCTGATTTAACATCCATTTGATAAACCTTCCAATTGTTTTGAGCTGCTATAGATAATACCATTCTTATGGTGTCCAATCTTGCCATGGGTGCAAATGTTTCATTGTAGTCTATGCCCGGTTGTTGTGTGAAGCCTTTAGCTACAAGTCTTGCCTTGTGTTTCTCTACTTTTCCATCAGCATTATACTTTGTCTTGTAAATCCACTTAACTCCAATTACATCCTTTCCTTTAGGAAGCTCTACTAGATCCCAAGTTTGATTTTTTTCAATTGATTGAATCTCATCATCCATGGCTTCAATCCAATTGTCATCCTTAATTGCATCTTCAAAATAAATCGGATCAGCTTGTGTTAAGAATGAAAAATTAGAGCATAAATCATCATTTTCAACCTCTTGTATTTCATCATATATCTCCCTTAGACTTCGTGTCTTCTTTGAAGTATTTATAGACCTTGATCTTAGTGATGCAAGTGTTGGATTAGAGCACTCACTGCTGTTATTACTTGCTGGAGTAATTGGATTTGGAGTGGTAGGTGCCCTAGAAGGTGTTGTAGGAACATTTGCTTGTGTAGTAGGCAAAACTTGAGTTTCATTTTCTTCATTTTCTTGTGGAACACTAGCTGTAGTTGTTTTTTCTATGCTGCCATCCCATGCTTCTTCTTCAACAAACTCAACATTACAACTTATTATCAGCTTCTTTGTGATAGGATTGTATAGCTTGTATGTCTTGGATTGTTCACTATATCCCACAAATATACACTTCTCTCCTCTATCATCTAACTTCTTTCTCAACTCTTGAGGTATCAAGGAGTATGCTACACAACCAAAGACTCTCAAATGTGCTATGTTATGCTTCCTTTTACTCCAAGCTTCTTCTGGTGTTTTATTTATCACTGCTTTCGTTGGGCATCTATTCAATATGTATACCGAACATGCAACCGCTTCAGCCCAATATTCATTTGGTAGATGTTTTGCTTTTATCATACTTCGTGCCATTTCCATGATTGTCCTATTCTTTCTCTCGGCTACTCCATTTTGTTGAGGAGTATACCTTGCTGTAAATTGTTTCTTTATGCCATTTTCTTTGCAAAAATTCTGAAAATCATTTGATATGTACTCTCCACCTTGATCGGTTCTCAATGTTTTGATATAGTATCCACTTTCTTTCTCAACTTTTGCCTTGAACTCCTTAAAAACAGCAAATGCATCTGATTTATATTTCAAGAAATAAACCCAAACTTTTCTGCTGAAATCATCAATAAATGTCAAGAAATAAAGCTTTCCACTTATGGATGGTGTTTGCATAGGTCCACAAAGGTCTGAATGCACTATCTCAAGTGGATGATTTGCTCTATAAGACTCTCCAACTGGAAATGCTTTCCTATGTTGCTTTGCCAATATGCAGCTCTCACATGTTGTCTTAAGTGGCTCTATTGGTGGCAGTCCATATACCATTCTTTTCTTGTGTAACAGCTGTAATCCTTTGAAGTTTAAATGCCCAAGTCTTAAATGCCATAGCCAAGATTCATTTTTATATGAAGCTTTGAAAGCTAACTCAACAACCTTTTGCAATCCTTGTGGCTCTAAGAATAGTTCACTTTGGATTCTAAGAGGAAACATCCTATTTTTTGTCATCTCAACTTTTGCAATCAGCCTATTGCTTGGTTTCTTATCTAAAATCACACATTCACCATTTTCAAAGTATATCCTATATCCTTTTTGCACAAGTTGCCCAATGCTTATGAGATTGTGTTGCAATCCAGGAACATAGTATACATCAAAAATATGTTTCTCCTCACCTTGCTTAGTTTTTATGTTAATTGACCCTTTGCCCATGACTGAAACTCATTGATCATTTCCCAATTTCACTTCTGATTTTACTGAATCATCTATTGTTGCAAACATCTCCTTACTCCCACTCATATGATTACTACAACCGCTATCTAAAAACCATACTTCTTTGGAGCTCTCTTGTGCTACATTGCATGTTATCAATATGGTGTTTTCTTCACTAGTGTTGGGCTTGTTTTCATTTGTAAAATGTGCCTTTTGCTTATTCATGTCATATTGCCTTTTTCTACATTCTGATGCAAAATGCCCAAATTTATTGCAATAATGACATTGGATGTTGGATTTATCATACCTTTCTCCTTGATGATGGCTATAAGAATGGCTGCTCCCCCTTCCTCTTGTTGGTGTAGAATGGGTATGTGGGCTTGATGCTGGTCTTCTGCTCTCAAATTGTGTATTTTCTCTTCCTCCTCTTGGTGTAAAACGTCCTCTGCCTCTGCTGTAATTTGATCTCCCTCTTGTTCTACCAAATGATAGCTGAGTCCTGAATGCATTTTCCAATGATGATGACCCTGATTGATTTAATCTTTGCTCATGTACTAAGAGTGATCCCATTAATTCATCTACTGATAGCTGAGTAAGATCTTTGGCCTCCAAAATGGCTATTACAACTGGATCAAACTTTGTAGATAGACTTCTAAGTAATTTTTCCACAATCTTTTGATCTTCAATGGTGTCTCCATAGGATCTCATTTGATTTACTATTGCCATTGCATGAGTGAAGAATGAATCTATTGAGTCTGAATCTTTCATCTGCAGATTTTCAAAATCCCTTCTAAGAATTTGTAATTTTGCTATTTTCACCTTGTCTATGCCTTGGTAAGCTGTTTGCAAACTTTCCCATGCCTGTTTTGATCTTGTAGCAGCTGAAACTTTTGGAAAGAGTGATTCCTCCATTGCCTGCTGAATGATAAACAATGCCTTAGCATCCTTCTTCTTGTTTTCTTTCAACAAATCTTTTTCAGCTTGTGTAAGAGCCTGATAAGCTTGCTGGTCTGCTAGTTCAGGAAACCCATTTTCAACCAAGTCCCAAACATCCTGGGAGCAAAACAGGGTTTTCATTTTTATGCTCCAATATTCATAATTTTTGCCATTGAAGATTGGAATCTGTGGTTGTGCAATACTTCCACGTGTTCCTGCCATAATTTTTTTAAACACCTTGCCTCCTCTGTTTTCTTTTCAAATCTCTTCAATCTTGCTTGCCCTTTTTTTTGCAAATCTTTCAACTGACTTGTCTTCCCTTTTTGTACCCTTTTGAATGATTGAAATCTTAAAATTCTGCCCTGCACACACTTCTTCAACAGCTGTGATTCCTTTTATCTGTTGTGGTCTTTCTTTCTTCTGCCTTGGAGTTGCTAAAAAAACTTGCAGCCCAATCACCTTTGTTGTGATCTCTTTCAACAATGATCTCCTCCTCTGTGGTGGCTTCTTCCAACTGTAACAGCAGTTCCAAATCAGCGATACCTCACCATATTCAAGTGCCTCAAAGTTTTACAAACTTCTAACCCTTTCTCTAACAATCTCTTTTGGATCTACCAGCGTGGCTCTGACTTTACTCCTGCTCTGATACCAGTTTGTTGGCAGAGGCAGAGAACAACCTAAACAGCGAATAAAAACAGAGAAAGACAGAAAAATGATACAGCAATATCACAGAGCAAAAATATTAAAACTAGAACATAGATTTATATTAATGCCTTTTTCAAAGAGAGCTGCCGTGCTCTTTGTTTCTGTTCATCGCATCATTCATTCATCCATACATGTTATTATCTCAAAAAAATAGAGCAAAAAACCTTTTATGATGACAAAACAGAGCAGACTGGAGAAGCTTCCAGATTACGCCAAAAATTGGAAGCATCTAGATACAACGAAGAGGGAAATAGAAGAAAGAAGAAGAGGGAAAATAAATGCAGTAGATGGAGTAGATATGTTGCGGTGGCAGGGGAGATTAAAAAGCTGAAATAGAAGCCACGTCACCAACATAATTGAGACGCCCTTTAGCCCTCGTCTCTGCATGTGGGTCCAGATGAGAATTTTCATAGATCCCAAGGGCCTTCAAGTATAGAGAAAAATCGATGCTTCAAATCATTTATTGTATGGTACATCATCGCAAGCTCTGTATAGACGTCCACCATTTTCCATGGATTTTTTTGCTCATACTTTTTGAATAAATTGGTAGTTAGAACACAACATTTCTTTGAGTCATCATACTTATCCACTTTGATTCAGAAACCATAAACAGAAGATAGAACCAGAAAATTCAATCCCCAACTGTCCCCATGATATATGAGATCGCGAGTACGAGTCTCATCATGGCAGCTCAATTTACATAGAACTGGTTTCAATGTTGTGAAGCTTCTATTGTGGTTTCTCTTCCATTAATTGTCCACTGACCTATCAACAACATACAAGGCAACGACTCCATAACATGATTTGCAGCCTTCCACGTATACCCTGCAGCTAACAGTACACTACATGCACTACTCTAATACTGCAGCTAGAGGAATTAGAATGAGCTCATGTTCCAAACCCCCTCATGAGAGATTCAAAGCTTTCCCTGTGCTGATACCATATTGAGTTCTGAGAGAACTGCACACAAATAATACTAAGTTTTCTATTCCTCATCATTCTTCAATAATACATAATCAACAATATATTATGTATACATGATTTGTATGTATATATTATATTATAGGAAAGTTGTTCTATTTCTTATAACCACTTTTTTATTATATAAGTTATTTTCATATTCTTACATACACTGATACAACAAATATCCTAATAAATTCATGTAAACACTAATTCTTAACAATTACATAAATCATGTCTCTAAATCACAAGTGTACAAAACCATTTATAATTCATTTAACTTATGTTATTTCATTTTCTCTTTTAAAACTAAATTATTCAAATATTAAAAATTTTGCATGTGCAACTCACGCTAAATACCTATTAATCTCAATATTAAATACAACATACAATTCCCCCAAGAATGTCTAATCCACGCGATATATGCATACCTAGATTTCCTTGATGCATATGATTTTTCTAAGCCATGTGATCATTTTGTGTTTCTAGATCTTATCAAGATCTCTAAGAATTCTTTCTTTCACTTGAATAGAGACAAAAGAATATTAGAATTATTACTTTTATCAATTAATGAAAGTCAATTTCAATTTATTGATGAATTGAACACAATTCTGATCCAGCTTTATTTTTCTAAAATTAATGAGAAAATTTATAGTCTAAAATTATAATTTTGAGAACCAACAAAACCTTTGGTTTATCTTAAGATATATTTTTTTCTCCTATGATAAACCAAGTTGTAAGTCCCACCTCAATAATAGATCCTTCAAGATATGTGTGCACTTTGTAAATCTCTTACTGCATAATTATTTAACTTGTATGAATATTTTAGGTACATCTATCTAAAAGATGTCAAGAAATATCAATTTGAAGTAATTTTATTTACTTAAAAATTATTTTATTATTAAATATTATTATTTTGATGCATAAATGACTGTCAAAATTAAGATTAAAGATTATACTTATTATTACACACTCATGCCGATACACTCTTCCCATTAGACTTTTGTAGAATATCTCTCCACATTAATATACACTAATATATAAATATTTTAAATACATATATCTAAAAACCACTCATACTTTTATTTTACCATTAATTACACCAACAAGATAAAATCTTGTGTGGACATAATAGCTTAGCAATTTTTAAGATCCACAAGTTTCAAATGAGAAGCGCAGTGAAACTCAATCTTTTTAATTCCTCTCCAAAGTTGAGAAATACAACAAACAATGAAAAGCACTAGTCAATAATTTATGGCCCAAATCCACCCCCAAACCACAACAAGCCTGCTAAACCATTTCTAAAATCTATTTCAACTGAGAGTCTTCATTAAAACCATTGCCACCACCAAAATGATCACAGCCATTGACGGTGCAATAACTACGCCACACCGTGTCTTTCCGTAGGGACAGCTGAACAACAAAACAAAACCTCAAGAAAAATCTAAACAATAGGCTTAGAAGTCATAATGCATTATAGAAACTGTCAAAGCTGGAGCTCAAGCTAGTAAAAGAAACGACGGATTCAGGTCTAGAATTTCATGGTCACAGTTTGATCATTTAAATACTTTTATTTGATCTTTTAACAAAAATATAAATTGTCAAAACGACTTAATTTATGAAAAAGTTTACATAAAATCTTTTATGTCAAAACATATATTATAATTATTGATACTTCATTAAAATTGATTTTTCAGTGTAGACAAAAATTCTTCACTGAAAACTATTGTTGATCTTGAAAATACTTAATTTGCTAATTTTATTTGAGAAATCTATATATATACTTTTAATTTTTTATGGAGGGTTTTTGTCAAACTCAGATTGGTTTTAGTTATCTCATATGGGAGCATGAACTATAGGCTAAACCTCTTCAACTGAGAGTCAAGAACTGATCGGTATCCATTCCGTCAAATCTCCTATGATGTCAAAGATCTCTAATGAACTCATTCAGAACCATTCAACTTCACCAACAGACCAAAAACCCATTTGAATTTATTTGAATTTATTAATTTCTATTTCTAATAAAGTAAAGCAAACAATTTGAATTTCAATACCTGCGTAGAATAGAGGTAGGGCGTTGCAATATTGGGGAACAGTGAACACCTTGGTCGAATCGATCGGAACTCCAACTAAGCTATTGCCATCTAACTCCAGGCAGAAACCGCCGGGATTTGTACTGACAACGTTAGCAAAGGCTTTGCAACACTGTAGAGATGGGTATTCATCGTTGCCTGCAAGCAAGGGGAGGCACGGAGCCATGAACGGAATAGAAAGTTGAGTATTCATCGTTGACTGTGCAGCCACGTCAGCAGCGCCAATCAGAACCACCACGACCATGAAACCCATTACTGCCTTCCCTTCCGCCATGAAGACCATCACATAAAAATATTAACTAGAACTCTAGAAGGATGAAGAAAGAAAAAGCAGAAGAAATAAAAGTCTTGATAACCAGAATGCAGTGTGTTTCGAGGAGGGGGGATTTTGAAGGCCTGAAATCAAATCCCTACTTTGTCTTTTTCATTGGAAACAACTGGATTACATCGTATTTATGTATATACTGTAAAAATCTTAACTTTGGCAAGTTTTTAATTATTGTGGGCCATTTTTTCTGCTTCGTTCGTCTTAAAAATATAATTTGATGTCGCAGAGAAGAAAAATTTGAAAGGAAAGTTTAAATTATAAAATAGAAATTATTAGTCCTGGCTTATGAGGTGTTTATCGTTTAGCCGTCGTCGTATACGGAAAAGTATCCAAAAGCGTAGATGCCTTATATTATATTATGGTTTATGAGGTATATTTTATCGTTAAGTCGTCGTCGTATACAGTAAAAGCACTGGAATCAAGAGCCCTGAAAATCCGACTGCAGATTGCTTGTGGAGAAGGGATTTTACAGGTCTCAGAAATCATACGTCGATTTCCTAAACGTATCTGTCAACAAGCTTTCGAATTAACATACATCAATCTTTTGTTTTGGGCGAGCTTAGCAAGAAACTTGAACTGTAGAATGTAATGTCACCTTCAGATTTTTCTTGAAGTCGGCTCCTATTTGTATGTTTAGTAAAGTTGGCGACGCCTAATTATGTGTAAAAGTTATATCAATCCTGTCATTCCTTAAGTCTTGATAATATAATCTAAGGTCGCCTCCAAGGTAAATTTGTTGGGGACATTAAAATCTTCATGTTCTGTTTTGTTATTGTAATCATGTTCATTAGTGAATTTTCTGTCTTGTAATTCTGTTTTGTTCACTGCCCCAAAAAAAATTGGGAAAGGATATTAAAATTTTAAATTACAGAATTTTTTTTTATTAAGGTATATGATGTATCTTATTATTTATTCGTGTTCGTATAAGATATTTTTTTGGACGATTAGCATCAATGGGAGATTTGATAGAAAAGATATTTAGTATTAGAAGTTGCTATTAATCTTGTTTTGGTGATTTTTATAATTTAAATGTTCATCATTACAACTTGTTCTTGAAAGAAGAGTATTAATATGGAAACCGTGTTAGCTACTCTATTTAAATATTACACTCTATTGATATTATATTCCCCCCACTTATTTAAAAAATACACAGAAAAGGAAAGCACACAGAGACACCAAAAGGTAATCAGTGGAAGGCTTAGATGAAATTAAACATCATCACCCAAATTCATACTGATACAATGGATTTTGTCCACCAGAAATACCAAAATAAGCTTTAAAATGAGAGATGCTCTATGAAAATTTCTATCTTCCTATATTTGCTTGATGAACCAATCCAGAAGAGAAATATATGCATCCGCTGACAGCCGAACCAAATATATCCTGCTCAGATCACCACCATATTCAGAAATAATATGGCATACAAATGAAATACCACATCTCATAGCAACAAAAATAACAGCACAAGGTAATCAAGCAAGCGTATAAACATCCTTTCTCCTCATGTCGCTTCACCAATGTCTGTTATGGTAGAGAGCTTGGATCTGGGCTTGGCGTGCACACCTATAGCCACTGACAATGGAGTCACCAATCATATATATCCTAGAAATGAATTACAATTAGAATTGGGCACCTGATATCTCTCTCCCTGTCTCCAGAGGCATTATCTTTTGTGGGCCCTGTTTTGCTTCTTAACCATGAAAGATTGACCCCTAACGTCTTCATGTTTTGTACAAACATCTAAACGACTGTCTGATGAGGTCTATCAGGCTCCTCATATGCCACATCCAAATCATTGTAAATATATCCCACTCCAAAATGATGATGCCCAAAGCTTTCTTAGAAAATCAATGCCACACTCTCTAGTTTAGAAATAGCTTCTTTCACATTGCCAATCAATAGAAGCAAATAACTGACACGTCCTTTAGCCGTTGCCTCTGCATGTGGGTCCTGATCAGAATTTTCATAGATACAACTAATTGAAATCTTGTTTGTCATGAAAAAATACCCTTAAGAGGATTATAGGAGGAGGATTCTCCAAAGGGCTTGGGTAATTGCATGTTCTTTTGTACTTCTTCATTCTTTCTCTCTTTCATAGTCTTCTATATTTTTTTCTTCCTTTTCTTTTCAAGAAGAGGCTTTTTCCTTTTGATCACTGCCATCCTCCTTTTCATCATCTTTCTTATCATCCTTTTCTTTCTCTCCTTGCTCTTCTTCACCATCCCCATTTTGAATTTCTCCATTATCTTTTCTTGCATCCTCATTTTGTTTGTCAATGACATCTGCATCAGTCTTTCCTTTTATTGTTTTGCATTTTATTTTCCATCATCACTGATGGGCTTATTGATTTCTTCTGGAGGAACAAAGGTCTCTAGGCAAGCTTGTGTTTCATTAACCAGTGGGGAGGACATAACATTCTCTATATATATGACTTCTTCAATTTCTAGCACATTTGAATCAAGATGTAGATTTTCCTTTGCATTAAGAATGTTTTCCTCAATTTCCATTTGTTTTTCATCAGTTGGTTCTTTTTCTTGGGTTGTTCCTATTGTCAAAGCACTCAACATACCATATTTCTTAGTAATTTCTTTAATAATCCCTACTGTTTTCCAAATTATCTTCTCTACCTGATCCTTTTCTTTTCCCATAAGAATTGTAAAGTTCATTGTTTAAGTTCGAACTCCTTAGTGTACACAACTTTCAATGTTGCTTTATCATTTTCAGATGAGGACCCAATTTTTGGAGTACAAGACCACTGAGAGGAAGGGGGTGAATCAATGGTCTAACATTGAGAAATCAAATTTCCAAACTTAACTCACTTGTATTATGCAAAGAGACCCATTGAATACACTTCAAACATTATAGGTATTAAATGTTGAGGGAGTCACAATGATATGCAAATCATAACATAATACTTGAATAAAGATGACCAATCAAGCATAATATGACAAACCATCAACAAGAGACATAACACATGTTTTATTAGTGGAAAACCCTGAAAGGGTGAAAAAATAGTCTAAATTTTTTTTTTATTAAGCCTCATTGGTTACATACTATACCTCACTAGCTAAACTCTATTCCTCAAAGGCTAGTCAATTTTCCTCACTAGATATTCAATTTACCTCATTGGGAACTCAATATGCCTCACTAGAAAACCATCATTTCTCACTAACAATCTTCAAATTAAAATGAATAAAAAACTAGAGGGTTACTAAATTTCAATACAAACCATTGGTTTATTTCTCTATCAACAAAACTCCATCTTCCTCATTCTCCCATATCACAACATAACTCCACTAGAAATATTAATGCACAGATCATGAAAGCAACATTACCTTGAGTACAATAAAGAATTGTTGCTATACATATCTATCTCTTTCCACATAAAACCTTTCTCACTTAAAATGACCAAAATCATCTCAATCTCCAATCTCACTTGATCAACCTTTAACACTACATACAAGAATGACTATTTATTTTACAAGAAAACCTCTACATATATTCTGACCTTCACACATTAACAATCACTTCTTTTACAAAAATCTATTTTTTTTAGTAAGTAAAAATAGATTTAGACCGGTGTACATATGAGAAATAAGATTATACACTGACACCTTGTCCACTATCTTCAGATAACACAAGAACAACTCTCCACAAAAACCCTTCTATGCAAACCAAAACACAATTCCTAAATGTAGAAAAATAGTGGTGACATATAATAAAGAAATTTTAATCTTTCTCACTATGTTTAGACAATAATAGTTAAAGATGAGGTCCATATAAGATCCAATCCTTGGTTAGAAGACACTCAAAACCCCATCAATATTACACTACTTAAGAAACCCATTCAATGCCCTAATATCATTGCTTAAACCATTGCTACCACAATCAAAATAGATGCATCACATATTTCTTTTATATTCTCTTATATTAGTTTCTCTCTCTATGTATATTTTTTCAAAAGATAATATCACTAACTCTAAAAGTTCTCATTGAGCACACAAAAATTTGAATCACATCAATGCATTGGTAAATTCCTACCTTCCAACCCTTTTTGTTTTCAAATAATTATCACAATTGTGAATAACTAAAACAAAGAAAAAGACTTCCTAATGCCCATTAAAGTGAATCTTTTAAAATTATTCATTCTCATCTTTGAATGAGAACCTTTGATTTTAGAAACCTACCAACTCACCAATTTAATAATAGCCATTGATTTGCTTCAAGAAATATGATGAGAATCATTAACCTATTGAACTGGTGGACTCTAGGTGTAGTGGTTAGCAAGTAATGCATTTGAGACCTTTGATTAAATTTTAACTCAATATACTGAGTCACCTTTAATTTATAACAAAATGTTTAATAAGAATTGACATCCTTTATAAAGTATAAACCCCATATCTAGAGAATTAGGGTTTCAATAATTTCTTATTATTTTAGGTTCCATTTCACCTAGAATTCTAAGAGTGTATAACCAATCTATAAGAAGGGTATGTGCAAGATCATCATGGAAAAAATAGGACGTTAAGTAGCAAACAAATTAGAAAAATTAGAGTTATCTATATTATTTCAAAAATATGTAGGAATAGAATTTGTAAAAAATTGAAAGTATTTTTTGAACTACTCTGTTAGTAATTTAAAATTTCAATGTAGTGGTACTTAAATTTCAGGGAAAAACTAAGTAGGTGTTTTTCTGGCCACCCTAACCACAATAAAATGATAATATATTTTTATAATATTTTAGATGTAAGTAGAGGAATTGTGTCCCAATGTAATGCATTTTTTCCAAGTAAATAATTAATTATGAATTTTTTATTACAACTTAAAAAAATAAAACTTCGTATGTCTAGCCAAAACTTCATGAAATTCATTTTTCTTTTTTTAATCCTATTGCATGTGAAGCATAGAATGTGACACCATTTGAAAACTATAGATTTTTTCAATCAGTCTATCAATCAAGACTTTAGTCATAATTTGAATAGAAAATGAATAATAGTTAGTTATTAAATTCAAAGTAAAGCATAATTTATATTGGTGGAAATCTAAGAATCTCCTTTAAAAACCCTTTTCATTTCATCAATTTTGGGTAAAAAAAATTTTGTCAGCCACATACCCATCATATTGCCACTTTTTGGCCCATCATGATCCTGCACATACCTAGAACTAAAAGAGAACCATTACAAATACCTCTTGCATCCTCAGAATTGCATTTATCTTTGAAACTCAAACAATAGAATCATCATCTAGGAGGATTAATAAAAATAATCTTCTTAAGTACCCCTAAAGTAACTCAATTTTTATTAACAATAATAGCATTAACTTTGACACCAATGATGGGAAACCATGATCTGATATCTTTGAAAATTTAGTCATAGGGATGTATCAAGCATCAACATCATTAAACAAATGTTGTACAATCTAACACCATAAGCAACACCATGATGCAATTCAACCTTGCATTAATACCAATGACACAGCTCAATCACAAGCTTCATCTACCTTTAACATCAATGACAAATAACATCAACAAACTTCCCCTTTGTCATTGATGGAAAAACCTACACTCCACTCTCTTGAAATCTGTCCCCATTTGACATCAAGTGACAAAAGATGATGGAATCCCACTGAAAATGAGCTTCATAGAAAGATGTAAAATGTCAGCACATAAAGACTAAAGTATGAAGGATCAAGACTATCACCAAACCAACAATTTGGAAAAACTTGTCATCATACTCAATATAAATGATTTATACCAACTCTACTATTACCAAGAATCTAAATCATTGATACAATTCATTGTATTTATCTATCACCGGGATGTTATTGTTCATTTTCTAATAGAAAAGCACAGACCACTGAAATTATCAAGCCATTTTCATGCTATGAACTATCACTATCTTGTGAATAAAGCAATTCTAGATAGAACTAACTACCAATGTCACAATATCCACTAATCACTAAAGCACAAATGTCACAGAGATAACACTAAAGGAAATTGTGTCACAATATCAACATTGACCATTGAAATTAAAATATTGTTAATGAATGTATAGTACTAACCACTATGAGAATTCTTATCATGGCATTTGTGAAGCAATGAGCAATTACACTTGTGAATTATAGTTACTAAACTTATGAATGGAATACCACTTGAACGTATATGAAAAGTAGTGTAATACCATACTGGTTTAGCATCTACAAACCCACTATTATTAGATTCATGCACTATATTCTTTCTACTATGTTATTGGCACACTAGCACAAATAAATTTACTATCTTATGAACCATCAGTACTTGCACTTGTATACCATGTCAAATACTTTGTATAATCTTGGTGCAGGAGCACCTTGAGCATTGTATGCCTCCAATAGGAAATGTTTCAAAATTTGAATTTCTATCAAGAAAATCATGTAAAATGGCCATGTTTGGGCCCGTTCAAATGTAATTGAGTCTTTAATAGGTCTCTAGGAGGCTAATTAAGTAAATTTGGAAAAAATGTCATTTTGTTACAAAAGATGTAAAAGTGCAAAATTGCAAGAAATTGCAAAGTTGTAACAAGAAGATGAAGAGTCATATGGGAAACAAAAAGGTTTGAGCATTGGAAGATGAAGGAAAAAATATCATAGATACTTGAAATATCTTTATAAGCAATGTAAGGGTGAGAAAAACATATAACTTTGTATCTTTGACCAAATTTTGTAATAAAAACACCCTGCTCAATATATTCTGCATTTTTCTTTGTTGTTTTTAGATTTGTACAGACTATATAGTAGTCATTAAGCTATATATATATATTTCTTAGGTAAGTGTCTTATCATTCATTTGGAGGTGATTTGAAAGTTTCGCATCAAGTTTAGAGTAAATAAGAGCACGTTTTTAGTGAACTGCCTAAAATCCCTTAAAATAGGGGTTTGGGAGTCTAATTTGGTTTTGACAACTACTCCATCGATTTATGCATGATAGATTGGTGGAGTAGGTTAAATTAGAATGTGTTTAATGTGTTTAGTGTTTTTTAGTGGGTATTGATGCAAGGATGGTGAATTTATAAAGTTGTAGTTGTTGCCCCTATAGATATTCTAAAGTTTCTTCAAGAAATTGGTGGCTCCAAGGTTGGATATGATGTAAAAGAATACAAGAAGGTTGGAGAATGGTTCATTTAGCTTTTTAAAAATTTTACCAAGATTTTTTAGGCTATGGAAAGGTCTATGGAGGTTTGGAATACATATTTTAATCAAACCCTCATTGTTTGTAGCTTAGTTTAAGCCTTGAGTAATGTTTTCTTGGTTTACTATTTTAGTGAGTTATTTTCCCTAAGGAGATGGTTGATTTGGTTATTTTAAGACCTGATTAGTGGTTGAATAGTAGAAAATTAGAAGTGAAATTTTTTTTAAGGATTTTTGCTTTGTTATTTAAGCCTAATTGAGACTCTTGTGGCTATGGGATAGTCAATTATTCTGATATAATATTTTTAAAATAACAATACATTCCCTTGAAGTATGTTAAATTAGGCCCAAATGGGTCCTTGAAACTGTATTTAGTTTTGTGAAACTCCATCTCATTAAAATTTACATCCATTTTTGTCTTGATGGACTACTACTAGCGATATGGTATTTTGGCTGCAAGAAAATGTGAATCTATGCAAACAGTGGTATAGCTGAATGGATTTTTTTTAATATGTCAAAATGGTGATGCTAAATATGTATAAATTGTTGATAAGGTTGTGGAGTATTGATTTGGTGAATTGGTCCCTTACATAGCAATGAGGAATCAAGTGTTAAAGAGGTGGAATTTGTTGAAAGTTTAAGTAAGTTATTAGTGAATGTGTAATTGATCTTCTCAATTTTGTATTTTGGATTTGAATATCCTGGAAGCTTGTAGTTTCTCTATGTATCATACTAAAGATTATAAACATGGATGCCAGAACATTTTAACCATATCATTGTCACTAAACATTCAATGGAAAGTAGTGTGATTTTACAAAACATAGAGATATACTTAGATCACTTCACAAAGGCACACTAACCATTCAAAATTCCACTAGATAAGCACCATAGCATAGTCCAAAAAAATAAAGAATATTATTGAAATAATTGATAGTCACACTCCCACAACTACTCTCAAGATCACTAGCCAAGATTAAAAACATAGAGTCACTCTAAACATGGGAAACCCATCACTGTACAACATTAGCACTATTAATAAAAACATGGATTGAGATGAAATGATAAACACTATATTTTTTTCAAGGTAGACTATCAAAGCAACAAATCACACTTGAATATAACTATCAATGTGGGTATAATATGTCACCATACTCTCAAAGCAATAAGGTAGCATGCATATCACTATAACTATGATACTCTATATAATAGCACTATTAATGTGAACTCCACCGTCACTTTATTTCAACTATATAGGCATAAAGGCACTTTCTCCTTGAGAACTACATACTTATCACTAACCATAGAAATTGATTGAAACTAATATCACACAAATCATTCTAAACAAGACATTGGACTAAGAGAAGCATCATATAATTTTCTATAAAACATCTCACAGTGTTGCAAAAAACTTACTTCAATCACCTCACTATCCAACACTAGGATGACTAAGAAATAAAAACATCACTATGATGAATAATAATTGAAGCACTACTCACCCATGGAAAAATAGAAACTCTCTTCTCCTTCAAGGTTGTCACACTAGATTGTAGGCCGATGTTCATTCAAATCTTTTCACAAAACATTATCACATATAGGTTGCACTTCGGAGAACATCGTGACACATCTTTTGAGGGCATTATCATTATGACTATTATAACACAGTTTTTTACTGCAAATTGTTATTCATTTCACTTCATGGTATCCTATGGATTGTAGCTCAAGTACTTCAAACTACCATAATATCAATGTTAGTATACTTGGAAAAACATGTATTTTCAAGGTGACTATTTTCCATGAAAATAAAAAATCAAGATAATTTCCCCATACATTATCCACTATCAAACATTGCACCACTATCATACTACTAATCATTATGCAACTGAAAAGGATAAGAGGTGTCACTAAATTTGTCTCAATTTGAAAATATGTCATATGGATCAAGTGAAGATCTTGCAACTAGACTGACACAAAAGGAGTACTTGTTGGAACCAATAGGGACTAATATAAAAATAAGCATGGAAATCATTGGAAACACTTGGAAAAAATCACCAGACTATCCATTACAAAGTATTGAGTAGGAATTGGAAACTCATTAAGCATTGTATCCCTACCTTTTGAAGCATTATCAAATCAAAACCACATACCTTTGCTCATCAAGATCGCATTGATGGCACTAGGAAACAATCATAGAACTACTTGTAGATACCTACAACAAGTTATTTGAGGAGAAGGAATAGAAGTGTTATAGAGTTTTCAAAGCTCCAACTTCAGAACCAAAAACAAAATAGAACATGAAATCACTATAGAGACACAACCTCTTTGTTTTTGTATAGGGGTTTAAATAATACACCAATAGTTATCTCCCCCTAACCTCATGTTGTTCTTTAAGTAGTTATGTATGTCTCTTGTGCAACATGCACAAGCTTAGGTTCTTCTTTCTCTTTCTCTTGTTTACTTCTTCAAACTTTCATAGTGCTTGTCTTTTGTGATGATTCAATGGTTACATTAAATTAATTCTACCATACTATGCTTTATGTCCAAACTTATTGCATCTATAGCATATGACCTTACTTATTCTATTTGAAAATTCATAAGCACACTTATTCCATCCAAATTTCTTGTCATGCATCCAGCACACACACTCTCTCTCTATGACCAAATTCATAACAAGAATAACAATAACCATGAAAATAATTTTCAAACCTAGACTTTTGATCTTGTCTTTAATGAAAAGATCTTCTAAACTTGTTGATCTTGGCTTGTGCAGGAGTGTTTTTTGTTGTATTCTTCTTATCGTTAGTCTTAGGAGTTGTGAAATGGTAGTTTAGATGTATTTTATTCCTTAGTATTTCTCTAACCTTAGAACATTGTCCTTGCTTGGGATTATGAACTCTTTTGAAGATGGGTCCCAACTACTAGGCCATGTTAGGTACCCATGTACACACAATGTAATCTCTCACAATTGGAGGAGAAAAGGAGAAAGCAGTGGGACAAAACTCCTCCCCAAAGAGAGAAACAAAACAAGAAACATGCTCTAGGAAGGATAAAACCTCAAGTGAGGAAAAAGTCCCCCCCATAAGAAGAATGAAGAAGTCCATGCAACCCCCCCTCAATGGAGAGTCACTACTCAAATGTCACAATGTCAAGAGTCCCCAATCTTAACTGAAGAAGGAGACAATGTAGAACAATGTGAAGACTAATGTAGAGCGGACCAAGGATGATGATGAGTCCTCCAAATGTTGTTCCAAAAGAAATGCCAAACTGTGAAAGAACTGATAGAAAGAATTAAACCATACAATTGTAGAAGATGCCACATAACTGGTGAGCTAAATTTTTCAATTGAAGAGTATCTGCAAAATCTATCAATGAAGAATTGTAGATGAATCCACATTGCAATAGGAATAAGGTCAAAACCATGAATACAACTGTGTGAGAATCAACTTGAATGCTCATCAATGGTAGATTGGTACAATCTAAGTCTCACTGGAGCCATGCACAAATTGTACAATCTAAGTTTCACTGGAACAATGCACAAATTGTACAATCTACTCAGGAGCCATGCACCAAGTCTCTAGATGTAGAACTAAACTTCTGAAGATAGGTAGAGTGCTTCCAAAATAGGAGTGTCTATATGGTGACTAGTCCATCTCACCAAAATGCATGGGTAACCAGCGCTACATTCACTGAGTAGATAGGAACTAACACTAGATACATAGATCAATCCAAAGAAGCATACAATATGACAAAGTACACTTAAATAGCAAGATTGTGGCACTTTATTTTAGTGCATTTACAACATTACAAAGAGGAGAACTACAATCAACATGATCCAAAACTATAAAATGTTGATAAAGAAGCCAACCAAAGGTGCCTCAAAGTAGAAGACCGTGAAGAAAGCCCTCTAGGTGGATGTCGGTAGGAGCAACTGACCCCCATTTGACTATCGATTAGAGGAACAAATGGTCCAAGACAAGGCTCGATCGGGAGGCAAAATAATTTTCCCAGGTTTGCTTATTAATGCATGATTTGTTTTTTTTTAAAATTAATTAAAAGTTTAATTTAAAACATTATTAAAAAAACTTCATTATTAAAATAATAAAGAATTTTTTTTATGAAAAAAAACTTTATTAAAATAAAAGAAAAAACAAGTTGTTTTTATTTTATTTTTTAAAACTTTATTATAAACTTAATAAAGATTTTAATTTTAATTTTAAATTTTGAAAAATTTAATAAAATTTATAAATAAAACCCATTAAAAGTTTTATTTTTAAAATATAATTAAAAACATAAAAAAATATTTTTAAAATCTTAATAAAGATTTCATTGAAAGTTTTTATTAAAAAAACTTTTAAAAAAATATATAAAATAAATATAATAAAAAGTTTTATTTTAAAAACCTTTTAAAAGAAATGGGGCCACGACCCGATTAGGGGATATGGGGCGTCACCTACGACAAGTGGCCATTCTAGGTGGTGGTCAATACCACCACCAGCGATGCTAGCACTGCGGTAAAAGTAATACAATACACTGCGTACCATAGGTTCAACAAAAAAATTATTTTTATTTAAAAAAAAAAATTCAATAATTTTATTTTTTAATTTATTTTGTTTTCAAATTTAAAAATGCAATTTTTTTTAAAAAAAAAATGAAAAAATCATACCTGCCACCCAGTGGGGCCCGTCTGACCCCTTTTGCTATTTTGTTTTTTGCCTCCAAGAGCAACTTTGTCCAAATTCGACGATTTGGTTGTCAATTTAGGGGTTTTTGGCCCTTTTAATGATGGCGATGTCCTTTTTGGTTGAAAATGCTCTGAAAATGGTAGCTAGCTCTTGGATCTGACAACCACCTCTAATCTTCAAACCCTTTGCAGATTTGGCCTCCAATGTCCAACTGAGACGAAACAAAAGGAAAATCTGACTATCTCAGACACTCCAAATGCAATGGCAAGCTTAGATCTGATGCAACAAGCTCCCAAAATGCACCTACAATACAAGGCCAAAAATGGAACCCTCCAAGAATCTCTCCAAAAGACTAACTAAAGGCACTCCAATAGCTCTGATACCATGTAAGAATTGGCTATGAAGGTAGCCACCCAAGATCTAGAAGCCTAATAGAAAGCACAAAAGAGAGAGAATAGAATATGACAGAATAAATTGTATTCAATGTCAATGATATGATTTATGATTGTTTATAATGAGAGAGACCCCTTGGTTATATAGCCAAGGTGAGAACATAGAAGGGCATAAGATTATGAAAAGTGTCATAATCTTATGACATGAGACAACTATGAAAAGTATCACTCCACCTAAAGTGGAAAGGATAATGTGATAATCACCACAAAAGGTGGATCACCCACAAAAGGTGGAGAGATAATCACATGATGTGTCCACAAAAGGTGGAAGTGATAAATAATGACATGTCAAGTCCATCAAAAGTGGAAAATCTCCAACAACCTCCTATGTGGTCCCTAAGTAAACTTAACTAAGGTGTAATCATGACCTAGGACAAGGTACACCACATTTAATTACACCAACACTTTTGTATCCTTCTTCACAATTATTCTGATCTGCAAGCCTTTTTGGAATATTGCTTGATTTTTCTTGCTAATATATTGCTTCTTTTGATGAGTTCGAACCTATTGGTGCTTTTACAAAATTCTTCTTGATCTTTGTAACTTTTTTTTGCTTCATATCATAACTGAAACTAAACTTTCTTGACAATGAACTTTGACTTAGAATCATTTTCTCAAAAAAATTAGTGCTTTGTTCATTTTGAAGACTCCTATTCAATTCTTGATTTACTTTCTCTAGTTGTTTTTCTAGAGACAACACCCTGGCCTTGAGCTTTTGACAATATTTCATTTTGGTTTGCAAGTTTATGCTAGTGACTTCTTCAACTCTTGTAGACTCTACAAGTTGTAACTTTAGATCCTCAATAAGCTGATTAGATTCCTCACACTTCACTTTCAATTTCTCTACTTCTTTAAGTGCTAAAAGTTTTTAGGCCTTGGACTCCTTTTTTTCTTAAAGCTGCAACTCTAAACTCTAATTCTTCTTCCTGAGTTTCTTGATCTCATCTAGAGCATAAATAAGTTCACCTTTAAGATCAATTTCACATTCATATTCATCATACTATTGTTCATATTCTTTCACAAAGTATTATCCTTTGTTGTCTTGTCAACATTATCAATTAAAAAAAATATTCTAATCTTGCATCTTCTTCAATTTGTAATTCATTTATTACAAGTGCTTCTTCATTGTATTTTTTATTTGGTTTAGGTGGTGCTTCTTGTTTAGAATTTTGTTGGGTATTTCATTTTCCCTTGTTTCATTTACTTTTTTTTCCATGATAAGTACTCCACTACCAAGATCACCTAAGTTGATTAAACTTGTGCAAGGAATATAATGCTTTGATACCACTTGTTGGAGTACATGACCAATAAGAGGGGGGGTTGAACAGGTGTTCTAATGAGAAATAAAATTTCAAAACTTAACTTTTATTATACAAAGAGGCCCATTGAAAAACCTTCAAACATATTAGGTATTGAATGTGGAGGGAGTCACAATGATATGAAAATTAGAACATAATACTGGAACAAAGATAACCAATAAAACACTATATGGAAAACCACCAAGAGGATACATAACACATGTTTTATGAGTGGAAAACCCTAAAAGGGTGAAAAACCATTTTGAAAATAATTTTTATTAAGACTCACTAGAAAAATCTTCACTGGTTACATACTATGCCACATTGGTAAAGCCTCACTAACTACACTCTATGCCTCACTAAAAAATGCTCACTATTTACTCAATCTACCCCATTGGAAAAGCCCCACTAGCTACTCAATATACCTCACTAGCAAAGCTTCTTTAGCTACTCAATCTACCTCACTGGAAACCTAATAGTCATCACTAGAGAACCATTATGTCTCATAGTTAGAAATATTCAAAAGAAAATGAATGAAAAACTAGATGGTTACTTTGTTTCAATACAACCCACTACTTTATTTCTCCATCTGCAAAACTCAATCTTCTCCATTCTCGCATATCATAATATAAATCCACTAGAAATATTCATGTACAAATCATGAAATACACATCACCTTGAATACAAGAAAGAATTACTATTATACATTTTTTTCTCTTTTCAAACAAAACCATACTCACCAAAAATGACCAAAATCATCTCAATGTCCAATCTTACTTGATTGAAATTTAACACTACATAGAAGAACGACTATTTCATTTACAAGAAAACCTCTACATGCATTCTAGCCTTCACACATTAACAATCACTTCTTTTAAAAGGATTAATTTGTTTTAGTAAGTACAATTTTTTTTTAGACTAGTGTATATATGAGGAATAATATTCTTTGCTAACACCCTATCCGCTATCTTCAAATAACATGAGAACAAGTAACTCTCCACATAAACCCTTCCGTGCAAATCAAAACACAATTCCTAAATGTACTAAAACAATGGTCACATATAGAAAAAACATTTTAATCTTTCTCACTATGTTTATACAGCTATAGTCAAAGATAAGGTCCATATTGTTGATGGGTGTTTTTGCACGTTCTCAACATAGGTAGCATACAAGTATGCTACCTCTCTTGAAAGTTAATTTTTGTAACTTAGTTTCAAAAAATCACCCCAAGGTATCTATGGTGCTAGGTCATAAAAAATATTGGAATAATTCAATTAGCTGATGTGATTTGTTGGTAATCGCAAGGAGTACTTTATTGTTTACAGGGCATGGGAAGTTGGGTTTGCAAATGGAGTTTCAAAATTCTAGAAATGAATGAACAGTAGCTGCACACTCAGAACAACAAGCTGAAACTCACTTCAATCACCAAGTTTGACATTGTGATGGTGCTTGGAATCCTACACTAACCAAGAACTAAAGGAAATAGCAAAAGAGGAAACAATTAAGAGAGCTATTTTAAATCTAAGCTAAGAATAAATAGTAACAATGGAGGATGATAAAATAGAAAGACTCCCATAAAACTAGTTTTTTCATGACCAAGAAAGACCTATAGCTACACAAAACCAATGAGATTTTCTAAGGCATGCATATTTTCAGATTGTGCATTCACCTCATGAACTTACAATTGAACTAAAGTGCAACATATAAATTAGATCAAACTAGATTTGTAAAGTTATTCATCATCAAAAAACAAAAAAATGTATGAGTTAGAAGTGCATCCGATACTATAACAACAAGCACCATTAAAGACATTCAAGAAACTAACAAACTTAACTAACATGGAGGTTGAATCATGCATGCAAAATCAGCAAGCTCAAAGAAAACACCCAAAATAATGCAATTCTTCCTTCTATTGCTGCAAAATACCTCTTACAAAAATTCACTACCACCCAGAAATGAGGAGCAAGCCCCTATTTATAGTTTTCCAAAAGTCAAATGGATGGCTAGGATTAATTTACAATGAGTGGACCAGATTTGTTATAGCTTAGGGTTTCACCTACCCCCAATATTTTATAATTTAAAATAGACTATTTTTTCCTCTTCTCTATTTTATCTTGTAGTCTATTTTGTCTTATATTTGTTGTAGTTGTTTTGTCTTTTAGCTTCCTTCTCTATTGTAGCTAAAAACTATTCAAAATTGTCCTCTGTTGATGTGTTTGCAACATCCTTTCAGCCAATCAAGCAGGCCTTGTTACTGATTTGTGTTACTGAGAAGCAGATATGCTACTCCTAATTCCATCAAACAATTTTTGTTTGGTGGAAGATAAAACAGTCTCCATGTCCTGCTCAAAAGTACTGTTTGATTCCTAGGCACTGACTTCTTTAGCATAGACCTCCTGTGTTTAAATCCCTATGCAATCTAGTCTTCCTTTGGCACACATTCATGGATAAATAGATCCTTCACCTCAATAGCCTTGGATCTCCATTGGTACACTTCATATTTGAGCATTTATGACACAATATCCTCTAGCTTCATCTATTTGGTAGGTCTTTGCATGGGAGTTTGACAAGCATCCATATATTGGTCACCTTGATAAGTTTTGATTCATACAACCTTCCCCATACAATTACGCCTACATACAAGTGAAAACTAAGATTAAAATAAAGCTTTTAAAACCTAATCATAGGGGTTTATTATATTTTCATGAATTCTCTATAAAGTAGCCTGATCAAAATCTCTTTTCTCTAAAAATGTTCTCATTTTAATTCCATATTATGAGGCAACCTGCACATTATTGGATGAATTCGTTAGATTCCATAGAATTATTATTAAAAGGATATCTATCATTATGATAATAATAATTAATTAACTCTATGAATTTGTCAGGATTGTACATTTCTAAATACAATCACCATTTTACCCCTAGACGACTCCTTACTTGATCGTGATACTACAAGAATCGGCTAGGAACCCACACAACATCAATTAATCCCTAAAAGCTCAAACTCCCTTGTAATAATAACTAATCCCCAATACGAAATATCGAAATAAATCACCACAAAGTTCTTCCTTCTTTGAATAGATACCATAGATTTTGAATTTCCCCCTTTCTAAGACAAATAGTTCACAAAGTCTCCCGCGCAAAAAGGAAATGCAGAGACAAACAAGGCTCATGTCGGCACAAAAGCGGAACGCCCCCCGCCATGGGTATTCCCGCATTTTGAGAACTGTTTTCATTATGTCAGGAGTATGGCCTGCGGCCTAGGAAACAGTTCTCAAAATATTCCTTATTATTTATTCGATGACAGTAGCCTCTACATTGATCTGAAGCCCTCAAGCCCTACGTCCTTCTGCATTCTTATGCATCCCATCCCCTAAGCTCCACTCTTGGCGTATGCAAAGGTTAGAATCATCATAAGGCACCTGTACATCAGTTCACGATGTCGGCATATGACTAAACAGCCACAAGTGCAAACCATATGAGGATAGGCAGCACCCACGTATATGATTCCTACAATTCTAGAAAATAGACCACCACAAATCACGATTCTATACTTTGGATAATGTTATTGATAATTGCAGCATGCTCTCTGAATCACAGTTAGATATTTCCAAGTTTTGATAGAAGTTTACGGATTGATAGAAACACCATCTATGATTTCTTCCTACGGGGATGGGAGTGTGGGGCCTCATTGTTGGAGTTTCGTATATTAAAACGTCGCTATCAAGATGGCCATCCATGTTGCGGCATCTGCAAGTGAAAACTCCACAGTGAAGCTTTCCACACAAATGATTGAAGATCACCAATTTTAAAGTTGGACCATCATGAGCCAATTCCTCCCTTTTAATATATATATATATTTGTACCCATTCAAGGTTAAAGGAAACATAACGACACCTATGTCTGAATCTTTCCATAGATAGAAATGGTTGCTGCTCATTGTGCTGATGTTCAGTCTGAGAATAGCTCTCCATTTGAACATCGACTTTTCTTATGAATCTCTCATCGCTCGCCTTATTAAGTTGCTTAGTAGGCATAGACCCTCCTCTGCAGATTTGTTAAAGATCATGGTGATAACAATGGTGTGTCGATGTGGACGAGATGGCAAGGTCACTTATCCAACCTTGAAGGGTCATTGAATTCACCCGATCATTGATTTATTAAATTCTAGTAAAATCAATGAATGTGCATGAACCACCAATGACGCCCATGTTTTAACCTTCCTCATCATGATTCATAAGGAAGCACCCTATATCCCTCATGAGAAAATTAACTATACCGAAATATCCTTTATGCGTAGAAAGGTTTGCTAGAGGTCGTAATGGGAAACACCGCTATGAGGACGACAGGACGAGCTATGGCCTCCACAAGGAGACTATATGTAAGGAGAACGAATAAAGTGAAATGTCATTCTTAAATGGTCACTAGGGATCGTGACTCTTGCATCGCCACTCCCGCAGATGCTCACTTCATAATCCATCATCCTTCTTAGATTAACTTACTTCCATACCATATAATGTGTGGCTCAGGCTGAGCCTGTCCATAGCCTTAAGCTCATCCTTGTTAATTCACGTGTTCCACACTAGTTACTGGCTCTTGGAGAATCATTTGTTTATGTTTTCATAAAATTAATGCCATTTCTTGTCCATACGCCAAACCAAGTTCACTCAAAGGTCCCTAGATATTACTAGTAGTGACAATTACTCCCTCAAATAGATGATCTACTCCTTGCATAACCTATTATTACTTCCAAACACAGTCAACATTTCCAAGTGGGACTTCCCACATTCTTGATGCCTCGACAATGGAGGGATTTCCATTTCTCTCTAGCTTGCAGATGTGCTCTTCCTAGATACTCATTGACAACAATCCACCTTTAATAAAAAATTCATAATGTATGAAACTCAAAGGATGCAAAACTTAGAGCTTTGCGGGAAATTGATGCGAAGATTCCGCCCAGGAATGCCATGCTAGGAAATGATGTGGGGACGATGTGTGGGAAAGCCACTATTAAAATTCCATAAATGAAACATCGTTGGGACTGTGGAAACCAACACAAGGATTTTTGTGAGTGCAGCTAGAGAAGATACATGCAATACAAGAGGATAGGGGAACGTTGTAATGAGTGTTTCCCGCGAAGAACAAATAATTTCCCATAGAGAACTTCTTCAATAAAGCACATTGATATTGATGATAAAAAGAGATAAAATCGTCAGTTGCAACTTGAGATTCAAGGGAGAAAACATTCATGAAACACACAACTACTTCAATCCTGATATTTGTACAAGGATACCAGATCTTTGTCAATCAGCATCACAAACATTCTTCAGTAGTAGCAAGGATAGTATTAATGATTATACAAGCAATGACATAAAGCTATTCGCATGAATATTAGGTCGATCAAACCACATGGTATTTGTGTAGACATACAATGTTTTCTTCAAAATGTTTACCACCCTCACCTCTTTATCATGGAGCGCTTGATCCTGTTGTGACACTTTATTGAATGATGAGCTATTTTCATTGCTACCAACAAGAACTTGTCTCATGGATGCATTTCGTATTTGATTGTAATGTCTGATTGGGCAATACCGCATACACTTTCTATTGAGATGCATATGGTGGTAACCCATATAATGCTTTATAGTTGTGCGCCATAACTTGTGATGCTTACACGTGATTGTATTTATGGCTACCATGGTCCTGATTCTTTTGTCCACCACACACCCTATTAGACCTAGAGGTGGCCAAAATATGAAGGAGCCTCTTAGTCAAAGCCATTTGTGGAAATACTATTCAGGGAGGCCGTGAGGGAGCACCATTAAAAATGGCTTAAAGTGTTGTCACACCAGCAACGAAATATTTGTGAAACTAAAGTGTGGGAACAAGGGGGCCTTATGCTTCCGGTGTGAATGAAGGCACCAAGGTGTGGGATTTTGAGGTGAAAATGCCAGAGAGGTTGGTTTCAACTATAGACTATTGCATCTACGAAGTGAAGTTCTGCACCGTGCAGAGGAGATGATGTAGGTAGCCATGGTGAGAATATCATTCGCGGGGATGTTGAATGTCATTTACGAATTCTGTTATGGCATGGCTAAATGAATGACAACTTTTTCCTAGCAAAAGCTTGCAAAATGATATGTGGAAAAGAGGGTGTAGGTGGTGGAGATAGAAATGCCAAAGGAAACGACACAACAGGAACTGAAGCCTACACAAGAGGTTCCAACGACACAAAGGGGGATGACCTCCACAAATTCATTTTTCATAGTCATGCCTACTCGATATCTCTTCCTCATTCATCTTCTTATTTGTTATGCCTCCCCCCTTAAGCTCATAATTTAGACTCCATTTGAATTTTATGCAATTTATCATTTCATTTTAATAATTGACGTCCCCACTAGCCACCTCTAGAATATATCAAGAATTTATATGATATCTTGTTTAGCTAAAATAATTTAAGTTCTCTCAAGTCATGATTCAAGGACTGTGGATTAAGATGGTGTAGGGTTGCATGCCATGCCACTGTTGATTCTTCACCACCAATGAGTGGGTTTGTGAGGAAGGAATTCTGATGATGGCGGCCCCCTTGAATGGACCCATTGACGAGACCTTCTTTGAAGTTTCCATTTTTGTACCTTTTGTACTAAAGGCATAGGTGAGTTCTAGGTCCATGTAGTGGGGAAGTAGCAAAGTTTCATAGCTATGGAATGATGTTGTAGTAACAATTTCCTGCAAGTGGCGGCCCATAGGGGTGGACTCGCAAGTAGGTTTTCACTCAAAATTCAAGCTAGTAAAATTAATATTTTTCATTGGGGAAACGATATATGTGAGTTCCACATGTCAGAAAGAATCCAAGATGTTATTGTTGAAATAATAGCCACCAAGTGGCATCTTTCCACTCGTAGACACCTACAAGTGTGGACTTGCATAATCATTTTGAATTAGTGGGTTTTCCACTTTAGACTCCAAGATTGGGATCATGAGTAATAAATGTAGAATGTACAAATTATGCTAGTCTAAAATCTCCATCATTGAGCAATGGCAACAGGGCCCTAAATAGCACGGAGTTTGCAATGCAAGCTGACATGAGAGCTCAACCATTAAACAACGATGGTTGGGGTTATGGTTAGGATGAAGAAACTAGATGTGGAACTTGCCATGTGGGTTGAAGTTTAGAGTTGGCTGCTACTTAATGACAAAGCACAAGTGGCAAGCCACATGAGGAAAACCGCAACTACAGGTCCGTGATGCCCAATAGACACTATGATGAAAGACTAAGAAAAACTTGCAAGCCAAAGTTCCACAAAGTCAAAAGACTTGGTGAAATTCAGATAGGTGAATTTGGTTAAGGTGTGTTTGATCATTTTAAGGCATGTGACCAATTTAGGCTTAGGATAGGGGCATGCAAAGCAAGGTGGGAGCAAAAGAAATGGGGCCCTTGCTTTTGGCATGACGTGTCTACAAAACATGCACAAAAAATTACAACTCACTAGGGAAATGCTCTAGAGAATTTCAATGACAAACTAGAATCATGAAGCCAAAATATTTGGTTTTGAACTTCATGCTATGGAAAAAAAACCAAACACTCAACCAAAGGATCAAAACCATTAGTCAACCCAACCTTTTGAATACTAAAAATCCAAGTGTGTGTAGATACAATTATTTTCTTCCTTCAAACTTGAAAGGAACCCAAACTTTGTCAAGTTAAGCTAAGTAATTGATTCTAACTCCAAAAGCATCCTAGACATTTTCTCGCTGCTATTCAGGCATCCATAGCCCTGACAAGGTTATCATTGTGATTCTCCCAAAAAAATTTCTATTGTGATCCAGGCATCCATATCCCCAATAGAGTTATTTGTATCCTCTTAGAAAATTGATTTTTATTTTTCCATTGTTTTTCTTTTCTTTTCTTTTGTTTCTTTTCATTTTCTCTTTTGTCTTCTTTCTTTTCATTTCAACCCACAAGTAATGAAGCTTGCACTTAGGGCTGAGAATCACAATGGCACTAAAGTAGAATTTTATATTTTTCACTGAACCCAACGTCACAAAAGGACTGACAATGACCTTTTGATTCTTAAGACGTGGAAGAGATATAAGATTTGAGAATACATGAAAATTAGATCAACCAATGACCTATCCTCTTTGCATCAAACATCTAGGTCACTTGATACTAATAGAAGACCCTCACCATCCATTCTACAAACATGATTAGAGTTTCTCAAGGAAATACATAAAACATCCCTAGACAATAAAATTATTGTTGCACTTGAAAACATACCCAACATCAAGCAAAGGGACCCCATAGAGAAGCAAAGTTAAAGCAAACAAAAGGAAAGAAAATGAAAGATAACACCTTAAGCACACACCTACAATAACCAAATTGGGAAGGCAAGAGTCAACCAAAGGGGAACTACTCTAAAATAAAATAACCTACAACAAACCAACTAATCTAATGAAAGTAGGTGAACCATCAATTTTGTGGGTTTGCTTTGGACTTCTCTTGCACTCTTAGGATCTTTCACCTAAAAGGAGAGAGATAGAACCCTAAAATTGAGGTGGTTCATTCAAATAAAGGAATGTAAAATTTAATTATGACTAAATAGAATGAAATAAGTGCAACTAAGCTACGAAGTTGATTGGTTATGAATACAAAATTAATGAGATGCAATGTTTGAAAACACAGTAAGGTATGCAAGAATGAACTAAAACATGAATAAACATAAATAGAATTGAAATAGGCTGAACAAAGTGCACCTTAGAATTGAATGTTGAATCTAGAAGGCTCTAAAAATTGGTAGAAATCACTATAAATCACCAGTGGGATTCATTCGCCACTGATGGCGAATCAGTCCTACTACTTACAAAAACACCTAAAATTATTTTCCAATTGTCGGGAACTAGATTACGAGAAAATCAAACTTTTTAGCACTCAGGTGGGACTCATTCACCTTTGGTGGTGAATCAATCCTCTTCCAAAAATCTACAAAATCAAAGGTAAATTTTCTAGCTCAAGATCTACACTTGTCTTCTTGTCAAGTTAACAGAGTGAAATTTGCATAAAATAGACCGTATGTTCTCTCCAAGATTGAAATAGGGTTAGTTGACTTGAAACACTTTTTTGAATTATTTTCCACTTTTCAACACCTAATTCTTTGACAAATCTACATACAAAATTTTGCAAACACACATACAAAAAGGGAAAAATGGTTAAGGGTTAGAGTATAATGATTCACTTTGGTCAAATCCCACTTTGGTAATCAAACCCTTAATAAATAAATTAAATTAAATGAACAAGGACAGATGAATAAACAAAATGCAAGCATCCTAAACTCACCAACCTTGTTGAATAAATTGGAAGATATATCAATGGCTACTCCAAGATGTTTGGTTTTTGCTTGATTGAATGATGCTTGAATGTAATTAGTGAATGAGTGAACTTGATGAATAATTGAATGAATGGGGCTTGAAATAAAATGAAAAAAACTTGTTTATACACACTTATGCCCTAATAACCCAATCATACCACATCACAAGCTAACATAAGGTCTTTTTCAATAAAAACCCAAAAGAAATTTTGAATTATTTTGAATTTGGAGCTAAGAGGGACTCATTCTCCACCCATGGTGAATGGGTAGCACTTGGGCTTGTAAGTGGGTGTTAGGAATTAACTTGCATTTAATGTTATTTGTTAGGTTTACATTAAAAAATACACTTAATTAAGTCTTATGATTACATAAAGGGGTCGTATAAAGCATAAGAAAGGTGTAAATAGTGATAACAAGCCTATAAAAGTGCAAAATATTATAACAAGACTTTAAAACACTTTAAAATAGGACTTGAAAAGTGATTAAAAGGTAATTTTTAGGTGAATTATAATGAGAAGAGTCTAGAAAAGTGTAGAAATGTGTTACAACACTTCACAAGCCCTTCACAAGACACCACAATTTTAATGTTTAGGACCTAATATAAATGAATAAGTTATATTAAAACATTAAATCAAAGAAATATAAGTCAAACATCACAAGGGAAAGACATAAATAACCATGAAAATGCCAATGATCCATTTTTCTATGGTAAATTTAGCCCCCACTTTAGTTAGAGGATGAACTTGGTTCAAACTCACACTAAAGTAGCCATGCATATCGAGAAGGATCCAAATGCACTTATGTTAGCAATATGGAATGAAAATGATCAAGAGGGATGATCAAGCCCTCAGGATGAAGATCCCATTGAAAAAGAACATAAGACCAAAGGAACACACATGTGAAATAGAAAAAGAAAAGGAAGAATTAGATCAAGCTTCGATCATTTGTCCAACTAGATGTGGATTAGATCTAGGCTATTTGTGAGAAAAAGAGAATGCATACTAGCTCTAGGGTGACTAAACTCATGGCGGTCTATTAGGTGAGAAGACCCAAAAGGTGAGAAACATATGCTAGTTGGTATGCACTCACAAACACATAGGTGGATATGGGGAAAGTCATGCCACTGAATGGGATTCTTTCACAACCATATAAAAGTTTTACCTCGTAATAAATTTAATAGGGTGCCACAAGGGAAAATTTTGGTTTGTGCTTCATGAGACAAGATTTAAAGCTTTGTATTCTTAGAACCCATGAAAAATCATGATGGTACCACAGTCATGCAAGTTGTGTTATGTAAGGTGGAAAAGATGTAAAATGTAAAATGAAAAAGATGTTCAAAGGAGTCTTGCTAAGTTCGTGCAAAGTTTATCACTTAGAGAACATTGTGTCCAATGTCTCCAAGAGGACCAATCAAAGAATATAATATTCAAAACTTAGGGGATACAGTGTGTCACATTAGGCCACCAAGAGGAATGTAATATGCTAAGATAGATCACACTTATGAAGGACATCACACCCAATGTTTTCCATGAAGTGACAAATGCATCATATGAAGTGACAAGACTGCACTAAGAACCAAGAATGAATCGAAATGAAATAATTCCAATGTATGCCCCGCACTTTAAATGAATTGTTACACACCATTCTAGGAGCAATTACTTTAAAGTATCAAAGGAAAAAAATGAAAAAATAAAATAAGACATGAGAGCCACCTTGGAAAGGCCCTATGCCAAGTCATATGTTTCCAAGTAAACCTAATTCATGTAAATGAAAAAGAAAACAAAACAAAAGAAATTTTCCTCCCAAAAAGGAACACATCAAACACATAAGGGATCTATGGATTTGGGGTCACTATGTTAGTTGCTACCATGTTTTTATTAAAGAGATTGGAACTATCATCATTCCTCAAAGCACATAGAACTGGAAGAATGACACAAAGAGAGCAAAAAATAAATAAAAAATAAAGTCTGTTTTGGGTCACCATGGAAGAGACTTTACAATCTCAATTCTTTACATCATCCCCAAAAGGAAAAAATAAGTGAAAAGAAAACAAAAAGGGGAAAGTAAAGGAAAATATTTTGGGTCAACATGGAAGAGACATTTTAATCTCAATGCCTTGCATCACCTCCCAAAGGAGAACATAAGAAAAGATAAAGTAAAAAGGAAAATGAAAAGGGACCTTTTGGGTCAACATAGAAGAGACATAGGGTGTCTCAATGCTTTGCGTTATCCCAAAAAGGAGCACACAAAAAAAAAGTGTAAAGAAATGATAAAATATGACATATAGAATAATTGAGGTACAAATAGAGGAATTGTACAAAGAGAGAAAGAAAACATCAAACACACATTACGAGGGAGCACTATACACACATGCAGTCAAACCAAAGAAAGATGAAAATGTAAAAGGAGCTAGTAATGCAAATGTAATTCAACCATTAACTAAGTTATTAACTTCACAATCTTAGGAAAAATAAGTAGAAGAGGAATAACATAGTTAAGAGACAAAGACAAATGCATTACTAGGATAAGGCTAACAACGTATTTCCCCCATTGAGTGTAGAGAAAGAATGAGCCAAGGTGGATGATAGGAAAGTATAATACAATAGTGATAATAGAAAATTCTACAACTATTGCATGATGAGGATTGGGTTTAAGGGATACTAGGATAGTAGTCGATATCAATGAAGTGGTACTTATTCAGTATGTCCTTCAATTTCCAACATTCATTAGTTCGATGGCCAAGAAGATGATGATATTTGCACTATGGGATGTTAGACACTTTAGGATAGACGACCAACCTGTTTGAAGATGGTAAGAGTATAAGGCCTCTATTTAAAAGAATTTGAAGTCTCCTTTCACATTCAGGTGGTGTATGGAAAGGAAACATTAGTTTCTTCAATTTGTAAGGTCTCTTTTGTTTGCTAGTTTCTCATCTTTCATGGATGGAAGGACAAAGAGGACCCATGGGAATCCTAGCATCCTTGTCAGTTCAATCATGTAATGGTTTTTCATGTGGAAGGAGGACATTCAAGTCAGGAGGAGAATTAAAGATTACTATACTATCATCTCAAAATCTTTAATATTCAAAAGAAGGCTTGTAATCATGAGGAGGATCTTTATATCATAATCTTCTTGTGTTTTCATATATTGGTTTATGCTCCAAAAGTTGGTGAATGTTATGCTTAGTAGTTGTGTCACGATCTTGTTTACTTAAGATAGTAAATCCTTTTTCATATGTTTATTCAATGTTGATTGGTGTGTTTGAAACTCTTTTATCATAAAATGGTTGAGGATGTGGTTGTTTAGATGAACTAGGTCCACTGAATGGAGGGAACTTAGGTCCTTCATTTATTTCAGGATGTAGGTATCCAAAGTGATCAGGAGGTGCAATAGTAGGAAGATCTTGTGGCTTCATGGATGGGTAAAAGGTTGCATTAGCTTAAATTTTATCAAGAAATTCATTTAAGAACTTGTTCATGCTAACATCATCTTCTCCAATGATGTCTACATCATGAGGACAACAATCATGAGGAGTTGAAGTAGCATGAGGAAGCTCAAGGTCATTAGGATCATAGCCAAAGGCACAATTAGACATGTCTACAAGGGATTTCAATGAATTCCAAAACTTATTAAAGCAGAAAGCCATGATGGAAATGAATAAGAGTAAGCTAATATGAAAGAAATAGAAAGAAATAGAAAATTGAGAAAGTATAACATAAAGTAACTATAGAAAATAGTAATGCATAAATTACCTAGAAAATGCCTGAAAATGTAGTTGAAAATGTGTAGGTGGATTCATTCACCCAAGGTGGTGAATGAATCTAGGTATGAGATCTTTTTTGTGTTTTTCATAAAATTTAAAATTATTTCAATGCATTTCAGATGTAGAAGGAGGTTGCAAATGTAAATTTTTAGTTTTTGAATGAGTTGATATGCAAAAATGAAACCTACATGAGTCTTTCACTAATGAAATTTGAGAAACCCTAGGATGCAAAAAAAAAAAAACTAATTGAATGTTGATGCAAAGGAAACCTAGGATGCAAATGCAATTTAAATGAAAAAGATAATGTGCTCAATATGCAGGTTCACCAAAATGAACCATCAACTATGAGGCTTGTCTATGGACTTCTCTTGCACTCTTAGGATCTTTCACCTAAAAGGAGAGAGATAGAACCCTAAAATTGAGGTGGTTCACTCAAATAAAGGAATGCATAATGGAATTATGACTAAATGGAATGAACTAAGTGCAACTAAGATATGAAATTGATTGATTATGAATGAAAAACTAGTGAGATATGCAATGTTTGAAAACATGGTGAGGTATGCAAGAATGGATTAAAATATGAACAAACATAAACATGACTAAAAGAGGTAGAAAAAAGTACACCTGTGAATTGAATGATGAATCTAGAAGACTCTAAAAACTAGAAAAAATAACTATAAATCACCAATGGGATTCATTCACCATTGATGACGAATCAGTCCTGCTATTGAAAAAACACCTTAAACTGCTTTCTGATAGTCAGGAACTAGATTTTGATAAAATAAAAAATTTCATACCTTAGGTAGGACTCATTCACCATTGATGCTGAATAATTCCTCCTCCAAAAATTTGCAAAATCAAAGGTCAATTATGTAGCTCCAAATCCTCACTTGCCTTCTTGTCAAGTTGACAGTCAAATCTGTACAAAATGGATTATAGGTTGTTTCCAAGATTGAAATTGGGTTTAGTTGACTTGAAACACTTTTTTGACTTTTTTTCCATTTTTCAACACCTAATTTCTTGAAAAATTTACATACAAAATTCTACAAAAACACATAAAAAATGGGAAAAATGGTTAAGGGTTAGAGTATAGGGATTTTCCTTGGTCAAATCCCACTTTGGTTATCAAACCCTTAATAAAGAAATGAAATGAACAAGGAATGATGAATAAACAACATCCAAGTGTCCTAAACTCACCAACCTTGTTGATGAAATATGAAGATATATCAATGACTGATCCAAGATGCTTGATGTTTGCTTGATTGAATGATGCTTGAATGTAATTAGCGAATGAGTGAACTTGATGAATGCTTGAATGAATGGGGCTTGAAATGAGAAGAAAAATACTTATTTATACACACTCATGCCCTAATAACCCAACAATACTGTTGACAAAAATTGTACTCACAAAAATTAGGTTGAATAAAATCTCTATAGATAAGACCACAAAGAGCCTATCCTTCTTGAAAGATATGGAACAAGGACAACCTAAAGGGAAATTTTGCATTCACATGACAAATATTGGCTTTCGTTCAATCCCATGTCTCTAATCACTAGGTCATGGTTGCACCAAGGTCACTCTCGAGTAATGATGTGATATTGTTGTTAATCTCAAAGGGACTATTGTTGGTCTATGAATATTTTAGATAACATTCTAAATTGAAACAATAATATCAAACATCATGAAACCAAAATATTTTCCATCACATTTCATGAAACATTGCAAATTCCTTGCTATCACTTAAGTAGATTTAAAATTAAGCATTCAACAACTTCATGGAAAAAAAAAAGATTTTCAACAAAATTCTTTCTATTCATTAATTTTTTTTGGAACATTTTCAAATATCAAACATGTACTCTAAAACAAAAAAAAACTAAAAAAAAAAGTTTCTCTTGGTTATTCTCCCATGGATGCCCCAAAGAATTAATCAAAATAGAGCAAACCGCTTTATATTTCACTAGATTGCTTCACAACTACATATAAAATGTGCAAATTTTAAAGAGAGGGTTTCATTTATGGACACTAAGTAGGTTCTATATGCACCCTTAAGAGTATGTGCAGGATCATGATGGAAAAAAAGTGGCAAATTATGGGTATTTGTAGGGTATGTAGTTGATGACTTTTTTGACCCAAATTGATGAAATGAAAAAGGTTTTAGAGGAGATTCTTAGCTTTCCAACAATATAAATTATGCTCTAATTTGAATTTAATAAATAATTATTATTGATTTCCTATTAGAATTCGACTAAAGTCTTGATTGATAGGCCGATTAAAAACATCTATACCTTTCAAACGGTATCACATTTTTTGAATCCAAAATATGTGTCACATTATATGATTCACATACTATAGGATTAAAAAAAAAAAATGAATTTCATGAAGTTTTCACCAAGTTAAGGTGGTCAAACATATGAGTTTTTATATTTTTAAAATTGTAATAAAAAATTCATAATTAATTATTTATTGGAAAAAAATTATGAAAAAATATGCATCACATCCTGACATGAGTCCTCTACTTATATATAAAATCTTATAATTTTTTTTTTTTATCATTTTATTATGGTTAGGTTAATTGCATACACCTACTTCTTTCTTTTTCCACTCAAATTTAAGTACTACTACATTGAAATTTTAAATTTTCACTAAATAGATTTTTTTTAAAAAAAAAAACCTAGTAGTTTAGAAACTACATTCAATTTTCTATAGATTCTATTCTTACATATTTTTGAAATAATATAGACAACTTATTCAATTTTTTACGTCAAGTTTCCTAACACTAATTTTTCTGAATTTTTTGCCACTTAAGGGCCTATTTTTTCCATGATGATCCTGCACATACCCTTAAAAGATGCAGCATATAGTCTTTTTCGGCCAAACTTACAATACCAAATACAAAAGATATTGAGATAGGTAGCTATCCATAAAGCTCTTATATCAATTAATGTCTATATGCATACATAATTTTATGCTAATGGTTCAAAAAGAAGAAAAAAAGAAAAAAACTTAAAAAAACTTTATGCTCCTCTGTTATCCACAAATTCTGAACTTAAAATAAAAATGAAGAATCCTCTAGAATTTTATATAACACAAGGTTTAGATAGGATAACAAAACAACATGAAAGGAAATATAAGGAACCACTATCATCAAGGCATGTGGAATCTTGTAACCGATAGGAAAATTGCAATTAAAGTCAATGGAAGTCAACTCCAATTACTCATTGAAGCTCTTTAGGCTCTACTTTTTCATTTGGAATCTTCACTAGGATGATAGTTCAAATCATGACAATATTTACAGGCTTCCCATATATTCAAAATGATAACCAGTGAAATTTTCCCCCCTACACTTCACTTGGTGTCGATTCTATCACTCTTGGGAATGGGTTCTCCTAAAAATTGGTATTTGTTCCTACCGCATGTGAAAGACCGAGATCCCTAGCCTTCTAGTGGAATCAAAGTCATCTTCATTATCACCTCCTAGAGTGATTGAACCAAACTAACAATTAGTTCCATGATTCAAGTTTTCCTCACCATCCATACCTGAACTTTGCATCATAACCAATATCTCTTGCAATCACAAATTTAATATATTAAATCCATTTAAAAAAAAAACATTATAACATCTCATGTAAATAAAACCATTATTCAAATGTTAGTACAAAAAAATTGATAATAAACATGCCTTTCGAAAAGCATATCATAAATCCTTGTACATATACAAGATCACTAGGATCATTAAACAAATTTAAAATGTTAACATTACATTTCACATTCCAACCTAGTACTTGGTACCCTGTATTCAGATTTACCCACTTACTTTGTCAGACCTTCGTTATACCAAAACTCTACTATATCAGACTCCTTACCAGAAACGTTCATATCGAACTACTTCATATAGGGATTGGGGTCTTTCACTTGAACTTCACATTAGCTTTTTCCTTTTTTGTGTTTCCAGTACCCGGTATTTGATGCACAAACCACTTACATTACAAAGTACTTTCTTATTATCAAAGATTTATCTTCATTTCTTCACTTTCAATGATCTTCCAATTAGTTAGCTCCTACCATAAGAGTTATATTTTTTACTTGGATCCCCAAGTATTTTCAATCTTGGGGCATGTTGTGAGACCATAGAACAACTTGCAACCAATAAAACCAAATTTAAATCAAACTCATAATTAAATCACTAGTTGTAAATTAAAACTTATGCATATTTTTAAGAAATAACTTCTGCCTTTACCTAGATTTTGGCATAAAAATGTAAAACTCCACTGGAAACATGTGCGTGTGCTCTAATTAATTCTAGTTTTTGAAATTTTGTAGAAAGAATTAGTTCATTAACATTGAACTACATAATATAGTAATCCTCCAAAGCCAACTAGGTATACAGTCTTGCTACCAGATAAGTGTCCATAGCCCTGACAAGGTTATCTCCATATTTCCCCCAAATATAGCTCTACTGCTAGTTAGGCATCCATAGCCCCAGTAGAGTTATTTGCATATCCTAAAGAGTTGATATCATTTTTTTTTTGATATAGCAATGATACGTCTTTTTTCACTTTTGATATTGCAATAATAGCTCTTTTATCAACTTGCAAGCATTGAAGCACCACTATTAGGTTGGGAATTGTAGTGGTAGCGAAGGTTACTTTTTGAATTTTCATTCATTCTAAATCCCTTGATCAATTCACTACTTCCCAAAAACTTATTTCATGATTCCATGTAGGTGTGTTTTTCCAACTAAATTTCACTAATTTATGCCAAATCCTAGCTAACTATAGCTAGATATATGTTAAAAAATATATATAAATTAAATTTTAGCAATAGGCAACTTAATCACCAAATTTAAATCTAATTCTTGAAACATTAGTTACCACCCTTCCAATTAAATTTCATGGCAAGTACTCAAATTTTTGCTAACTATCTCAACTCGACAACACTGCACTTCATTAATGGATCAAAATGTCATGATGACCTTGAAATATGATCACATTATTTTTTATTAAATTTGCATGCCTTAGCATGCATTATCCCTTCAACTTACTCGGATGATCATGTGTACTACTTTGTTGGCTTCATTCTCCTGTATAGTTTGAACACATAACACCTCCATAATTAATACAACTCTTTTAAACCATTTGAAATGACCACTATTAATTTCAAAATATTCATCTTGCATGATTAACAATCTCCATACTACTCAAATTTCAAGCAATTTCACCGAATATGTGTAAATAATTAATTTTATTTGACCTTTAATTCTAAAGATTATTATTTAGTTGCCACCTCACATACGATTTCCAAAAAAAATAATTATGCAAGGAAACTATGTACCACAAATTTTCTTATGGCTTCCTATAAATTTGTGCATTTCTTCTTGAATTATCCATACTTATCTTTTATTTCTCCTTTTTTTTTCTATTTTTGTAAATCTGCTTTATTTTGTGTCTTTGCATTTGCTTCTTAGCCATGGATACTATGATTTTCTTAGGTTGTTCTCATAGAAAAAATGTTTTCTTAGGGAACATCACACCATATAGGCTTGAAAGTGTCTTCATCATTAAGACTTCCAGTTTCAGTATGCCAAACTTATGCTTAGTCCTTGGGGAAGGATATATTTTTGAAAGAGGAAAAAATGGGTTTTATAGGGACTCGGAACCATAAAGTTTAAAAAATAAAGAGAAATTCAGTAAAGACAACATAAACAAAAAGGCTATAAAAAAGAAATGATAAATGACCACAACCATAAAAAAGGCCAGCTAAGGCCACAAAACCAAAAAACCAACCAAAAAGGTAGCAACGGCTAAATTTGCACATCTTTAAAAGATCAGCAGTCTCAGTTGCCAGCTCATTCATATCCTAAACCCTCCTCTTTAAGATTTGAACCATCTATGTAGTGGGAGGCTCTTTCCTTTTGAGGTTGGCTTGGGTCCTTTTAGAAATACCTTGATCCTCAATCTTGCTTTCCTTTTTTTCTTCCAAGTCAACAACCAATGAACCCTATTGCATTTTTTCCATCTTTTCAGACATAGCGTTGATAATAGTTGCATTGTGCCTAGCCATTTTATGGTTTTGTTTTACAATATTTTTCAATTTATTTTTAATTTTAACCATTTCCTCCTACAGAGACTTGTACTTTTCCTCATTGTCTCCTCCTTTCTTACTAGTGTTGTTCTTATTCCTTTTCCCTTCTTCATTGTTGAGAGCGGCTAGCTTAAGCTCCAACTCCTTTGACTTGCTGTATAGAGCCCCGTTTCTTTGATTGAGCTCATTAATTTCTTGGTAGGCCTATTTCAAGACCTTGAATATGTCATTGATGCCATTTCTAGTAGAGGCCAAATATCACTAGACTAAACCCGGTCTAAAATGAGATTAACATCACTTGGGTTTGGGGAGCTAGTAAATCTAGTACCTTCAAATTTGAAAGAGGCAGGAGGGGAGGGAAAAAAGATTCTACTAGCTTCAGGGTTATCAACTTTGTCTTCCAAGGAGTCCACAAAGTAGGAGACCAGCTTATTAGAAAGGGAGCCCTTAAGAACAAGATTTTTTAAGGGGGCAGAGCAGTCAGGAAGGTCTCAGGGTTATGTTTAGCAAGATGGGATTTTTTAGACTAGGTTTTCTTGCCAGACATCTTAGAGGATGGGTGGGTTTAAAAAATTCTCTCCTGGTTTGGCTGTGTCTCTGAACCCCCACTATCAGTGTCATAGTCCTCAAACTCCATAGAGGTGACAGGGTTAGATAAAGTTGGCATGCTTTGATAGTATTCATAAATTACCCTAATAAGACCAGGATGAAGAATAGGGTATCTCTTGGGATTTTTCCTATGGTCTTCCAGGCTATTATTCAACAAACATAACATGTAGTGAGGCATAGAAATTCGTACCTTATGGAGGAAGTGGTTATGAATGGAAAAATGGTGCCCATACACTCAGGTAAATCTCTTGTCTAGAGTGATATACTCCATTATTACACGAAGTACCTTTCTCCACAACACCTTGATAGTGTCAATTTTGAAATAGCTATTAGAGATTTTAACCAGTTTTAATTTCTCCTTGTCCTTCTTTGGTAATCTGATGACCACCTCATCAGAAAACCTTCTATCTTGATAAAACTTCACTCCCTTGGTGGACATACAAGTAATCTCCCCTATAATTTTCTCATCTAGCTTCACCTTCCTACCAAAGAGAATGATTTTTTTGTTGTTCTAGTTCTTCTCGAAGTAGTTCATGGCCATAGAATCAGGCCCATGAAGTTTTTTCAGATATGGAACTAGGCCACCTCATATAATCTACTACCAAATCTTGTCATTCCTAGTGTGAACCTCATAACTATTAGGCTCAACTCTTTTCCTATCCCCCCTATATTCATTTTCTCCTTACTATCAACTCTACTAGCCCCGAGAACCTATTGTAAAATTCTGCAGCTATTCCAATGCACCCACAAAGCATTCTTCTTTTCCTTCCCTTCTAAGTTACATAACATGGCCCCATAAAATATTTTGATTTTGATGTACCTATCCCCTTTCTCTTTAATCATTAAATATGATTGCCTCTTTCCCATGTGTAACATCATAATCTAGTAAGGCCCTGATTTCAGTTCTCAAGTCCTTACAATTCTACCATGTGTTCAGTCCTTGCATCCTAACGCCTTCATTCACAAAGAAATCTTCCACATTGTTAGCTTCCTTGTAGACATGTGAAACTTTTAATTTTTCAAATTTGTCTAGAATAGACTTAGCTTCATCTATCCAATTCTTTATCATCCAAGAGGATGGGGTCCTCCCTAAAAGACAATCAATTATATTTTTAGAATCTCCTTTGAGACATAAGTTTTTTATATTCAAATTATGAGCAAGCTTTAAAACTTGAAAGGCTCCTATAGCCTCTGCCACATGGTTGGTTTGGTGACCTAGGAATATGGACACAACTACCATTAAGTTACCATTAGGATCCCTTAGCATGCCTGCACTTCCTACCATGCTCAGGTTTCCTTTTGCTACTCCATCAAAGTTGGCTTTATGCCTACCGTTTGGTGGAAAGTTCTAGCAAACACTCTCCCTACTTTTCTTAGTTGGCTTCCAACTGCTACTCTCATTTTTATTTTGAGATAGCTTATCACTTTGTAGTGTCACTTCTGAACATTCAACTACCTATTATAGATGTTTGCACTTTTACTAAATGAATAGTGAAATACAAATTCTTGGAGAATCTAGATACCATCTTAGCTATTTCCCATCTAACCATTGGGATTCCCTCAATGGATGATATTCCTTGGTTCCTAGAACATGGGAAAGCCATTCCACTTCAACCCTTTCCTATTGATCTCCATATCCAAGACTTTGAAACTTGTCGTAAACTCACCTACATAGGGTATTTGGCCCTGATAGAAGAGGTGTCCTAGGTCAATTGAATAGATACTATCATTTGCAACTTTTCTCACTCTTTTTTAAATCTTTTTTTTTTATATTTTTGAATGGGGATTTGATATCTAATGTATATACATGATATACAGATTTATATATCCCTTTCTAGTATCTTTTAAAAGCGTGTTTCTCTATCCATGGCTTTATTGTCTAACCTTTTTTAGTTCATGTTTACAAAATGCTTGAATTTCACTCTCATGCATAACCTAAATTTAAGCAAGATTTGTTAATGCAGAGGCTAGCCGAAAGAAAAGAACAAAATAAAACAAGAAGGAAAAAACAAGCACAAAGAAAAAACCCCTATAAAAAAAACTAAACTAAACTAACCCTAACTACCCTAACTCTACCATCACAAAAAGATTAACTCTAATAATGTAATTTATTTCAATTTCTACAGCTATTTCCTCTACATTTTTAGTGTGAATTACAATAGATTTTTCTTTAAATTCTCTTATCAAAATTTCCAATATTCTACTATAGCAATGAAATATCTTAAATTTTCTACGTTTAAACATCATAAATTCAAAAGTATACTTACAAAAAATTTGGTTCAAATGTATGAAAATAATCTCATTAGATAATAATGACACACATTTCATCTGATGCGGTAATACTGTACCTTCTCCTAGCCCTAGTCTATTTCCATGAATAGGTGTGTTTATTTCTCTATTTCTTTCTCTTCTCAAAATTTTCATATCTTCAGCCCTGTCTTCACTTTGCATTTTGTTATACCAAGATATATCACTATTTATATTACTATCAAAAAGAGAAAAAGTAAAAAATTGATATTGTATATCATGTATAAAATCTTGTAAATGTCTTTTTATAGTTGGTGAATTCCTAACTTGAAGCACACTACATGCATTTCCCGCTTGATTTTCCCGCTCCATCTCATTAAAACTATTTTTTCCACATATATAGGGAATGATGATTCGTCCATGTCATTTCCTCATTTGTGATGAAATATCTCTGAATCTTGACATTCTCACCTATTTCCCTACAAAGCGTTGTAATTTTCTTTTATAATAATCACAATTTTCTAACTGTTTTGGTTTATAGGTTAATTTTTTAATATTTCCAACTCCACTAGGGAATTTTTTTTTCTTGTTAACAATCCATTTCTTTTAGTAGTTAGAACTTATTTTGTTAACAAAATTGCTCCACTTATGGCCAAACTTACCTTAGTTAAAATATTTCACACTCAAGTTGACCGTGATCAATTTTTATCATGAATTCTACACTCGGTGACTCTCCCAAAAGTAAACAAACTCAAAGGATGTAGTTTTTGATTAAATATTTTATAAATTTTTCCAATTTCCATAATGAAAACCAACTTGCATTCATATTCTAATTTAAAAGCCTCTTTCCAAACATAGAATTAACGTTTCAAAGCATAATTCTCTAAAATTCCAAAGGATGAAACCTAAAATATCAAAGAAAATTTTGCCTCCTTCTAGTGCCAGTTCCTGTTGACAACAATTTACTCGCAGGAAATAGGTTGAATAAAATCTCCACAAATAAGACCACGAAGGGCCTATCCTTCTTGAGAGATATGGAACAAAGACAACCTACAAGAAAATTTTTCATTCATAGGACAAAGATTGGCTTTCATTCAATCCAAAGTATTCAATAACCTGGTCATGGTTGCATAGGGTCACTCTTGGTAATGATGTGATATTTTTGTTAATCTCAAAGAGACTGTTGTTGGTCTTTGAACATTTTGGATAACATTCTAAATTGAAACAATAAGCTCAAACATCATCAAACCAAAATATTTTCCATAAAATTTCATGAAACATCACAAATTTCTTGCTATCACTTAAGTAGATTTCGCATTAACAATTCAAAAAATTCATGGAAAATAAAATATTTTCAACAAAATTCTTTCCATTCATTTAATTTTTTGTAACATTTTCAAACATTAAACATCTATTCTAAAACAAAAAAAAAGACCTGAAGAAAAACAATTTCTCCCAATTATTCTCCATGGATGCCCCAACGAAATAATTAAAACATAGAAACACACTTTATATTTTAGTAGATAGCTTCACAACTAAGTATAAAATGGTGCAAGCATTTAAAGAGAGAGTTTCATTTATGGACACTGAGTAGGGTCTATATGCATGTTTAAATGGTGTAGCATACAGTCTTGTTCGAAAAAACTTACAAAAATAGTTACAAAAGATACTAAGATAGGTAGCTATCTATAAAGCTATCATGTCAATTAATGTCTATGTGCATACAAAGTTTTACGTTAGAATGGTTCAAAAAATAGGAGAAAATAACAAAACTTTAAAAAAAAATTATGCTCCTCTGACATCCACAAGTTTTTAACTTAAAAAAAACTGAAGCATCCGCTAGCCTTTTATAGAAGACAAGGCTGAAATAGGATAAGACAACTACATGAGAGGAAATATAAGGGACCAATCTCATCAAGGCACATGGAATGTTACGACCAATAGGAGAATTGCAATTGAAGCCAATGGAAGTCAACTCCAATTACTTGTTGAACCTCTTCAGGTTCTACCTTTTCATATGGAATCTTTGCCAAGATGATACTTCAAATCATGATAATATGTCATGGCTTCCCATATATTTAGAATGATAAGGTGGAATTTTCTCCCCCTACACTTCGATTGGCTTTGGTTCTATCACTCTTGGGAATGGGTTCTCCCCAAAAATGGCATTTTCTCTCATCACATGTGAAATATTGAGATCTCTAGTATTCTAGTGGAATCAAAGCCATCTGCACTATCACCTCCCAAAGTGATCAAACTAGACTAAAAATTATTCCTTCCATGATTCAAGTTTGTCTGATCATCCATACCTAAGTTTTGCATCACAATCAATATCTCTTGCAATCACAAATTTCATATATTAAATCCATTTTTTATTTATATAAAAAAACATTATAACATCTCATGTGAATAAAACCATTATTCAAATGTTATTACAAAAATCTTATAATTAACACGCCTTTCAAAAAGCATATCATAAATCCTTTTACATATACCAGATCACTAGGATCATTAGGAAAATTTAAATTTTTAACATTACATTCCACTTTGCAACTTGGTACCTGGTACCCAGTATTCAACTTTACCCACTTACTTTCTTGGACCTTGGTTATATTGAAACTCCACTATACTAGACTCCTTACTAGAAAGCTTCATATCAGACTACTTCATACTAGACCAAACTCTTTCACTTGAACTTCACATTACCTTTTTCCTATTTTGTGTTTTTGATACCTAGTATCTGATGCATAAAACACTTACAATACGAAGTGCTTTCTTATTATCAAATATTTCTCTTCCTTTCTTCACTTTCAATGATCTTCCAATCAGTTAGCTCCTTCCATAAGAGTTATATTTTTCACTTGGGTCCCCAAGTCTTTTAAGTCTTGGGGCATGTTGTGAGACCATACAATAAATACCTCATCACTGGCCTACATAATGTCTTTTTGAATAAAAGCCTGAAAGGAATTTGAATTATTTTAAATTTTGAGCCAAGAGGGACTCATTCGCCACCCATGGTGAATGGGTCCCACCTTGGGATTGTAAGTAGGTTCAAGAATTAACTTGCATTTAATGTTATTTGTTGGATTTACATTAAAAAATATGCTTAATTAGGTCTTATGATTGCATAAAGGGATCATATAATGCATAAGAAAGGTGTAAATAGTGATAACAACCATAGAAAAGCATGAAATCCTGTTACAAGACTTTACAACACTTTAAAATAGGACTTGAAAAGTGATCAAAAGGTGTTTTTGGGTGAATTTTAATGAGAAGAGTCTACAAAACTGTAGAAATGTGTTACAAAACTTCACAACACCTTCAAAAGACACCATAATTATAATGTTTAGGACCTAATGTGAATGCAAAAGTTACTTTACAACATTAAAAATAAAAGGAAGATAAGTCAAACATCACAAGAGAAAGACTTAAATAACCATGAAAATGTTAATGATTGTTTTTTCTATGGTACAACAGGAAGGTGAGATATGTATATGAAACCTATACTACCCAAAACAAGCTATGTACAAAGATGTTTACAATAAACCACATCCAAATGAGATGACTAATATTTATGCCCATATGATTTCATAATATGTGCACAATCAAAAGGGTAATAATTAAATTTTTAAGCCACACAAACTCATTCTTAAATTTTGAAAAATATAGCTTTATGATGAGGCACTCGAATTCAATAACACATTATGGTAAAATCAACAGTTGAGGTAATTTGTGAAACTAGTGGTCAACACATAAACATGTTTTCCTTCCCTCATTCCCATAATCAGAATGATAAATATAGCTACAAGTATTCATAGGAGCAAGAAAAAAAAAACCTAGATGTCATCATGTGATGGGAGTAGTATTGAATGATCTAGAGTGGGTGTAGCTTGATCAAACCCTGCATTGGAAACTTTAGAATGACACAACTAGTGGGGTGGTAACCCAATTGCATTATAGACCTGCCGACCACAGTCAAATTGGTTAGGCAGTAGACACTACAAGGAATTAAGATTTTTAGATTTAAGGAATATTCTACCTGATCTCGAGTTTGCATAAGTCTAAGAGAATGAATCAACTAACAACTCTTCTAAGCTCCTAGTTGGATCCACAACCTTCATCAGTTGTTCTTCAAGGAGACAGACACTATCATTTTTATTATTTGTGATCTTGGTGTTGACTTGATTACTATCATAAAAAAGGTAGTACGTTGTCCCATTTAATTGTGTAGGAGGCTCAGCAATAGTCAAGGTGGAAGGACTCCATGCAATGTATAGTTGGAAGGGTATATCACCTTTTTGGGTAGCCACCAAGAGATCCTTTCCTTGGTCTTCTTCAATTTGCAGTTTGTGTGGCTCATTGGGAGGTACCCTCATTTCCTCCTATTCATTGTCACTATAGACTGAAGCAGAGTCCCTTTCCCAATTAAGGATATCTAATGTTTCACCATTCAGAGGTTTGGGTAGTATTTATTCATCACTACAACCTTGTGAAATGTACTCCTCCTTAGTGTTGCTATATCTTTGTGGCACAATTCCAATTGAGAAGAAATTAGCAAGTGACACTAGCTTGTCAAACTATCATTACATATGGAAGTGGAGTCCCTTTCCCAATTTAGGAGCTCTAATGTTTCGCCATCTGGAGGTTTAGGTAATATGTCTTCATCACTACCACCCTTTGAAATCTACTTCTCCTTAGTGTTGTTATATCTTTGTGGCACAAATTGAAGTGGGAAGAAATCAACAAGTGAGAATCCCCCATAAAGTCTATCATCCATCGTGTATAAATTATCTACAAGAGGTGAAGACTCTTGTTGATTAATGGATAGCTCCACCATTTTATCTACTTCATCTATTGGAGGTTCAGGTCTATATTGTTCTTCCTCTATTGCTACCCTAAGACCCTCATGTGATATGCTTCCAACTAAGTTGTCACTCAGTTTCAGTTCTTGTACTTTTGGCTCAATCCTTGAAGCAACTGTTGTAGGCTATGCACTTGGTTGCTCCACTTGTTCTTTAACTTGCCTAATGTATTCTTGACACAACTCACACATGAACTCTGAATGTGTCAAATCATAGAGCGGGGTATGTGCAGGATCATGATGGGCTAAAAAGTGGCAATATGATGGGTATGTGACTGATGACTATCTTTTTACCCAAAATTGATGAAATGAAAAAGATTTTTAAAGAAAATTTTCAGCTTTCCACCGATATAAATTATGCTTTACTTTGAATTTAATAAGTAATTATTATTCATTTTATATTCAGAATTGTGACTAAAGAAGATCCTAATTGATAGGTTAGTTGAAAAGAAACATGTATAACTTGATAGTATGACGGATTTTTGAATCAAAACTGCATCACATTCATGTTTCACATATTATAGGATTAAAAAAGAAAAAAAGAAAATAACTTCATGAAGTTTTGACATTAATTTAAAGATTGAGTCAAATATATGAATTTTTATATTTTGTAAAGAAATTTGTAATAAAAATCATAATTCAAATTATTTACTAGGAAAAAATTACAAAAAAAATCATCATCAAGGCCTAAGTCTACTTATATTTAAAATATTATAAAAAATATTATCGTTTTATTGCATTTTAGGGTGGTCAAATGAGGCACCCTACTTCTTATTTTTCATTAGGTGAAGTACCATTGCATTGAGAATTTCTAAATTTTTCACCAAATAGATTATTTTTTTAAAACAAACCCACAAAGTAGTTTAGAAACTACATTCAATTTTCTATAGATTCTATTCTTACATATTTTTGAAATAATATAGATAGCTTATTCAAATTTTTACATCAAGTTGCTTAATTATGATTTTTCTAAATTTTTTGCAACTTAAGGGCCTATTTTTTCCATGATGATCCTACACATGCCCAGTGTGCACCATCTTGACAGTAGCAACACCTCCAAGTCTACTTGATATCTTAGTTATAACCAATCCCTCATGAGTCTTGAACTAAGTCAATCATATCTTTCCACCATTGGATATTCATCAACACTTAGGGAGGAAGCTTGATGGCGAACCGCCTCCACTTGTAGTTGTTCCGAGTCCTCTATATCTTCCTTTTCAAAGGTTTTATTACCTATGTGAACCCCAGCCTTGGTACCTACAAAACACAACCAACAAGCACGTTAAGTTAGAGATTGCAAGCCAAAACAAATATTCCTCAAGAAATTCATTTGAATAGCAAAGGAGATAGAAAATGAAAGGAAGAACACAACAAAACTTGAAGAATATCAAAAGCTATTCTAAAGCAAGCAAACTCCTAATCTATTGAGGGAATTGGTGTCAATTTGATGTGAAAATTGGCCCTTTCCCAACTCCAATGATGCAAACTTGATGAATGTTGATGAAGGATGAGGGTTGATCCACTTTGTGAAGATTCAAATGTGCTCCATGATGAAAAACCTGCATAACCTAGCTATGGATGGATGAATCTTGCAAATGCTTGAAGATGTATATGAGTATAATAAGTTTACTCAAATTGTGGATGGATCAAATGAAGGATGATCTCTTCATTTATAGATGACATTGATTATAGAAGAGGCAAAAGGGATGAATGTGGGACTAAACTTTAGCAAATGAGAAGAAGCCACATGTCATCATGTGAATGGTTGAGGAATGAGCACATTTTGAAGAATGTGCAAAGAGGAGGGAGATTCAAATTCAAAATATGGCTTGAAGGATGAGTTGAAAGGTGAAGCACATGCACATGGCTCAAGAAAAGGACATGTAAGAGATTTTAAATGCTTTGTTGAAAGGGACAAGTCCTTTTGGTGGGAGGTTTCAAATTTGAGGAATATTCCATCTTTGATGCCTTTTTTCGAATGAAAATAGATGATTTATAAAACAATTAATTTGATTTTCATGTGCAAGTTGCAAAATCTAGAGGATTGAAATGATTAGGATTAAATTAATAAGGATTTGATTAATTTAAGGGGAGATTTAGCTGATTTGACCATTTGACTTAGATTTTAGGTTTTAAACAAATCAAAAAGAGATGAAAATGATTAAGACCTAATTATATTAATATTTTGATTTATTTAACTAAAGAGGGAGGATGTTGGATAAAGATTGATTTAATTTAATAGAATGAATTTAGAGATTTAATTAAATAAAATGTATCATTTAATTAAAAGGGGGATTACAAAATTAATTAAATAAAATTGATTTATTTAATTAACAAGAGATGATGACTTAATTAGATAAATGATTATTTATTTAATTAAGGGACAAATAGTGACGATAAGCTGAAGAGGTGATTCAGGATGAAACAATGTTAGTTAATCGGGATCAAGTGCATGAGATCAATTAGTATATTTTGTGTCTACATTTTGCCCCTCTTTGAAGCAATGCACTTGTTGTGTTAGTTCAAAGAATAAACTATCTTGATCAAAATTAAAAATTTCTTTGAGTTTTTCTGATGCCCCATTGCTGCCCCAATGAATGAATAATTACACTGGTATACTGCCCCATCGAGAGATCGAGTGAAGAGGTTTGATTTGAGGGTCGATCTCTCGATAAAGAGGTTCAATATTATTTCAACTCAAATATTTGATGTAGATAGATTTGATGATGTAGACAGTCATCATCCATGGGTAGCCTAATGCTTATTTTGATATATTACACCCACTTGATCTTGATTTGTACCATGACAGTGACATTATTGATGATGAGATGATTATGATGTTTATATATAATGGATGATATGATGATGCATGGATGTTATGGATGATGAAAATAGATGATAAATGTATGGTTTATGAGATGTTTATAATAACAAATCTATATTATGCAATGATGGGGATGAATGCATGTAGTATGATTTATGGTTTCTATATGGTATGATTTATGCTTTCTATATGGTATGATATGAATGATATATGGTATGCTAACAGTTTGTGGATGCAAGATAGATGCAATGGTGATGATGATTTGTGATTTAACTATCATGGTACCATGTTAGCATGAAGGGAAGTAAGAAGAAAATAAGATGATGACAAGAGACACCAACAAGCCCACTTTATTAGAGACGATGATAATGATGACGATGTTGTTGATGATGATGATTTTCTTACCAAGGAGTTGGGATTTTCAAAGGGCCAATTACCTTATGTTTGATAACACACGTAGGAACGATGCATCAGGGTATAAAGAACTAGGATTGCATTGTACCTATTGAAATGGAATTTGACTCAAAAAAAGATAGGAGTATTCTTGTTCACACTTGACATACAGAAACCTTGCTAGGACATACCTAACAAAGCAAGTGCTTGCCAACTTATATTACAAGAACATCCAACAAGAACAATATATTAAAAGATAATGATTGCTACCCCATTCATATTTCTCTAAATCCATTCATTGGGGACATCATTGAGAGGTCCTTGGAATGAGCACAATAAGATAAATCAAAAGAAAAGATCAAGTACACAAACAAGCCCATGTTCTTCATACCTCTAGACAAAGGGATTTGTTTTGATAGGATAAGAAACCAAGGTGATATCCAAAATGATGCCCACTGTCGAAATGATATATCCTAGGACATGGATTGTATAGGATGATGATGGGTTGATAAGTTGATTGATAGGCTGTTGATATAAGGTTGATTGACATGTCTGAAAATGATCAAGAGTTTGATTTTGTTTTAAAGGTTTGTTGTTTTCTTATGATTTTATGATTGAAGCTTGATTTTGTTGATTGTTGTGATTGTTTCTGTTTGTTTTTCCAAAGAATGAGTCTGACGATCAATTTATTATGGATGATTGATTATTGTAGGTGAAAGTGAGATGGGGATGGATGGATTTTTTCAAATATTTGGATGTTTTTGATATTTTGGAATGTTTTGAGGCTATTTTTTGGTATTTTTGAAGATTTTGCAAATATTTTGATTTTTGATTTTCCAATATTTTGGGATTTTCTAAGATTTTATGATTTTTTTTGGATTTTGTGTTTTTTGAATGTTTTTGGATTTTGAAATTTTTTGAATGTTTTTTGGATTTTGATGTTTTGGGGCTAATCAAAGATTAGCCTTACACCTATTAAGCTCAAAAGGCAGTTTAGATTCAATATTTTTTTTTATGTTTCTTACTTTTTGAGTGTTTTTATTTTTGATATGTTTTGGATGTTTTGGATTTTCACATGATTTTGACGATTTGGATATGGACATGTGTAACAATATAAATTCTTTATTTTTTATTTGGTTGAAGACCAAGCTAAGGTTGATTGATCGAATTGATAGATTGATGATGATGATATCATTATTGAGGATGCACAAGAATGGAAGGATTGATTGATCAGGATGGATGATGATAACATTGTTGAGGATGCACAACAATGGAAGGATTGATTAATTAGGATGGATGATGATAACATTGTTGAGGATGCACAACAATGCAAGAATTGATTGATCAGGATTGATGATGATAACATTGTTGAGGATGCACAACAATGCAAGGATTTGATTGATCAAGATTGATGATGATAACATTGTTGAGGATGCACAAGAATGTACATATTTGATTGATCAGGATTGATGGAGCTTGGTTCAGAACAAAAGATGTTTGGATGATTTGATGTGACATTTGAAGTGCAACTTAGATGCAACTGATATTGATTACTTGGATTGATGCTCGATGAAAGATGAAGACTGATAAGGAATGTCTTCTCATCAAAATATGCCATGGGCTAGTGATTTTGATTCTTTTTCACGAGTGGTGGACCAATTTATTTCATGTTTTCCAATGTTTGAATCACCATACAAGTTAGAGGATATAGATCAAGATTTATTCCTAAAGAAATATGTACATATCTACCCCCAATGTCTAGCAATGTATGGAAACCCATGGATGGATGCTCATATAGGTGTATGTAAGGATGGCAAGGATTATCTTGCAATAAGATAAGGTGTTTGGATAAAGAATGCTCATTTAGATAAATTTTGCATAGCTCAGATAATGTTGGATAGGATAGGATCCATGAAAATGACCCATGTCAAGATGTTTACCATAAGCTAGCGTAAAGTGTGCACCAAACTTTCATCAATATCAAGATAATTTGGACTATGGATGTAAATGGATGAAAATGGATTAGATAAATGGTTCATAAATGAATGGATTTATTATGGCAATGGATTGGAATGTTCAATTTATTACAAATGGGATGAGATTCTTTCATCTAAATTGGTGCACATAGATGCTCGATTCCACACATGATGCCTATTTTCTAGGTTTTCATCATGGTCTTATCCAAAGCGCCGCCTGTGCAGTTTTCACTAGAGGACGATTTTTCTCTTTACTGTTTTCAATCCTTTTCCTAATTTTTTTGGATTTTCATTTTTTTTTTTTTTTTAAGATTCATACTGACCCACCCAGTGGTGTCAATGTAGATGCATCTATCATAATTTCCATTGGCATCCTGCTTTAAGAAGTTGCCTTGCCAAGATACATGCACTTGAATACAACTTTTGAGATTCCTGATCTACTTTATTGATATTGGGGTTAACTCTATCTCTATGCGTACATCATGATAAAGTGCCTTCTGAATCCTTATGATGAAGGGTCATTGCCAATACATGGTCAATGTGAGAATTGGATATCATGCGTGGAGGCGTGGATGGAGAGTGTTTAGGGATAAAAGATGGATTGGTTGACAACTTGGAATCTTTGACTCTCCAAGCTTGGGAAGATGATCAATGATGGGTGGATACAAAAGTGTGTGTGGAATTAGGACATACTGCTTGATACCCTTTGTATGTCGCTTGAAAAGCCTACTTTTGATTTTGTGGACATCTTTGATGGATACTTTTCCCTTTTTGATTTTTCCCCATAGTTTCTTTGACTGATGGAGTTTGATAGGGATGATCTTTCTTTGTATTCTTTGGTATCCATGTGTATTTTATTTTTCCATTATTCTTCTTTGCTTCTTTTGCTTTGATAATGTTATTTGTGCTTTGATTCAAATCTTTCCTTTGAATTTGGTCCCAATTTGTGGATGGGGTGATGGGTGGATGAAGATTCATGACATGGCTGGTTGTAGTATTGACACTATTTTCATCATAAGGATTCTTCGTGCTTCCTATGTTGATGTTTGCTTGAGATGAAGTTTCCCCCAGTATTTTGGAAGTAGTACCTTCATGCTTTGATTTTTCCTATTCCGAGAGCTCTTATTTAGAATGCATTCTCTGATAATTGACCATTGCAGGTGACATTTCAATTTATTTCTCCACTAACTCTGAATTATGTTGCTCTATCTGACTTGTTTCCTTGAGCGGATAATGCTGGATATTCACATACTTGATGTCCTCAGTCTGAATTTGGGATATATCTAATCTTGATGTTGATAACTCAATTTGACTATAGGAATTAATAACTTGCACTTTTTGTGTAATAATGTCAAGAGTAAATGGATCTAGTTATGAATGAAGATCATCTATGTATCCATCCACATAAAGTATCTCATAAGTAGATGGAGGAGAATGTGCTATATGGATGTGATCATCATTTGCAACATATTGTATAGATAGGAGAGTGTCCATTACATCATTGTATAAGATACAAATTCTTGATCTTGAATGATTTCAGAGTTGTTTTTGACATGCTTTGTATCGAGTTCTTGACATGGATTAGTTTCAAAGGATGGATTTCTTACAAAGGATTCTTAGATGTCAACATTAGACATGGTAAGTGGTTCAATATCTTCAAGTGTCTAGTTCAGGGTTCCTTCAGTATTTGTAACCATGAGGTTAAAGGGGATCAACTTGTTTTGAAAATGACCATTACTAGACCTTAGTGAAATATTTTGATCATGCTTTGGAATAAACTTTTGAGATATGTCCTCTAACTCACAAGGAAATGTAGAGACATTTTCAACATGATCATAGGTCAACGGATCGTGCATTGTGTCAATAGGATCAAATAATCCTAACACTCCTTGAAATAGATCACTAAAAAGTGGCTCTTGATGTATGGTGAGTTGATCATTGGATGGGGTGGAAACATCTTCAAGGTGCTCATCAATGGAGAGATCTTGATCATTGTTTTCAACAATTGAGGTGGAGAGATTGTGAATTTCTTCAACCATAGAGTCCAATAGGTAAAAGCACAAACTGTGTCACACTTTATAAAGGGAATCATTGCTTGACAAAAAAATTAGAACCGACCACATAAAAGTGGTCTTTATGTTTTAATTTCAAAATGATGTAAACTAATGAAATATAGAACTTTTGATGAAGTTTATTCTTGCAAATTTTTAGATTTAAAAAAAAAAAATCATTATTTTTTTATCAATTTAAGAATAGATTTTGGAATGCTGAAAATTTTAGAAAAAATTACTTCACGGGCCGTCAAGAAACAAATTGAAAAAAACATCATTTCTCCCTAATTTTTTTCTCCAAATGATAGGTAACTTAAATATCTTGTGCATGGAAAAAGAAAAATCAAATTTTGATGTATATTTTTCTTGTAATAACGTTTTAAAGTCAAACATGTCAAAATTTGACAGTTTTCACGGGCCGTCAACTATTTTCAAATTTTTAAATCATTTTCAAAAAAATAATTATACCCTTTTGAAGAAGACTCTCTCCTCTTGTGCCCCATATAAGATTTAAATTTTTTTAATAAATTTTACTATCTTGTTTTTAATTTGTAATCAACTTCTTTTTTCATTCTGAAAACCTACTTGCATTATTTTAAAAATAAAATATATTAAAACTAATAAAAATTATTAAAAAATTATATATTTGGATTCTCCACTCCGAGCTCTACAAAAGGGTATTTTTTGTTTTTGCAAAAAAATCATTCTAACTAAAGAAATACTTAGCTAAAGTTGAAAGTTTCAGAAAATTCTGAAAAAAGCTGAGTTGGCTGCCAACTAGGATGCCACATAGACATAGAAACAGTTTCTATAGAAAGTTTCGCCGAACCCTTTCTATAGAAACTGTTTCTACCGAAACCCTTTCTATAGAAACCCCGCACATTAAAAAATCCAATTTCGAAGGCAGTTTTAAAGCGGGAAGAGGAAAATTTTGATTTTTTTGGATTCGGGCGAAACTTATTCGACCGAAACCTATGTGCCACGTAATATGCCACATGGTTTCGGTCGAAACCTAGTCGGGCGAAACCTTTCCGGCCGAAAATATTTCGCTCGGAACTATTTATTTGGCCGAAAGTGTGACACACTTTGTGCTTTTACCCAAATGATGTTGACATTTCTTGAATTGGATTGTTGTTGGTTGGTGGATTTTGATCATGATTGAAAAGTGACTCTTGACCTCTGTTGATTTGATCTTTAGACAAGATAGAAACATCTTCAATGTGCTCTTTGATGCATAGATCTCGATCATTTATTTTAGCAATTGTGGTGGGGAGATTATCAATGCTATCACCAATGGTTGAATGTTCATCATTATCCCCAATAGTTATCATTTTTTTGTGTTTGTGCTTGCGTTTGTTGGGTAGCTTGAGAGGCTTGTTGAGCTTGTGTTGCTTGTTGTGTGGCTAGATATTGTTGGATGGCCTTTTGGTAGGTTTGGTGAGCTTTTACCACAATGTTATATTTTCTTGGTGCATTTGGTTTTGGTGGTAGTGGTGGTGGATTTGGAATTGTGTTGATGTAGTGACAAGTCATTTGAGATACATTTAGAGTGATTGTGAGGGTTTGAGATATGATGGAGTCTAATAGGGTGGTTGGAGTGATGGTGATAGGGAATGACTGAGCCAGGTGATAGGTCCTTGGGAGACCATATTTTTATTTTGTAAGGATTGATGTTGTCATTTGATTAGATACCATCCGATGCCGATGGGTATATTCAAAGGATTTGATGTGATGGCTTGATTGGTGTTAGGTGGATTGATTTGGGTGGAGTGATTGGTGCTAGGTAAAGGGGGTAGCCCTAAACCAAGGAATGATATTGATATGGGTAATGGTGGTGGAGATGTCTCTTGGTGCAATGACTCAACTATTTTGGTAAGTGTAGCAATTTGATCTCGCAAAATTTGATTTTCATTTCAATCTTGACTCCCTTGATATGGTTTTTGTTCAAGAAAATTTGGGATGCATACTTGTGGTTTTTGAATGGGATCATGGAAAAATTGATTTTGGAAAATGTTCGGATTTGGGATGATGTTTAAATTTGGCATTATAGGTTGAATTTGAACATTTTTGGTGTTCGGAATCACATTGCCCTAATTTAGGTAACTTTGATTTTGCATGGTGTTACCTTGACTTGGATTAACACATAGAGTTGTTAACATCTTGTTTGGACTTTGAACAATATTTGTATGATTTGCAAACATATTTATCCTAAATTTTGCCAGATTCATGTTTTGTAAAGTTGTACTTGGTACATTCACTTTTGGAATGTATGGATTTGGTGGGATAATGTTGTTTTGTTGAAGACTCATGCATTGAGTGTTTGGTTGATAGACCTGTAAGTTTGGACTTGGATGTAAATCTTCCATGGGAAAAGGTGTTCCAAAATTCAAACTGGGCATACTCACATTTGTTGTGCCATTGACATTTGTAGAAGGTAATGATCCTATGTATGAATTATGTAAATGTGAATTTTGATAATTAATCGGCATTGTAAGGCTTTGAAAGTTCAATTGATTTGGATTACTCATGATGTATGGATCAATTTTATATTCCATGTTCCTCTTGTGTTTTGACCTTGTTGTAAAAGGACCTCTAAGGTGTTTAGGACCAATGATGAAATGAAGGATGAAAAGGGGTGAATGATATGAGTGTTGAATGTTTTAGGGACTTTGGATCAATGCTAGACTTAGGGATTGATTTTGATTGGTTTGATTGGATAATGAACTTGTAAACCCTAAGATTTTGGATGTTATCTTAGGATGAACTTGTTCGAAGGATTGATAATTCAATTAAATGTATGAGAAAGGATGCATTCCCATACACCTAACTAAACAAGGCGATTTTGATTTTGATGATTTACCCAAGTCTAGAATGATGTTTCCAAAGCTCTAAAGTTGTTTGGGGGGATGTAATGATAAATGTTTGAATGAATGAAGTGTTTGATTTGATCCTAAATGATCCTAAGAAAGACTTGTTTATAAGTCCAAGGTTTTGAAGAACATGCTTTTCCCTTCAAACCAAAAGATCAATGTTTGCTCAAAAGACCATAAGACAAAAGATGCCCAATCACATGTGTGGGGTTCAATTGATTCCATATTGATTAGTGAATTGATTTTACCACAAACACTTTCTTTATTAGATTTTCAAACTAAATTTCCAATGTCCTAACTTCTTTTCATCCAACAAAGTGCTATGTGGAATTCAAAGAAATCAAGGCAATGGTTGCCTAATCTTTACCTTGGTAGAAGAAAATTAAGATGTAAACCCAATTACTTAGAAACCTCTAAGGACATAATCCCTAGGGTTGTTAGAGTAATAAGTTGTTTTACTTAATTAATTACATCACATTGATTAATTAATTAAGTCACTTATTCCTCTTTATTACTTTAGCTAAACTTAGGCACATTAATAATTAATTATTAATTATTAAGCGTGCACACTAGGGTTTCCCTTTTTAGGGTTTCGTGATCTCCTTCATAAGGATTGATCACATTGTAATGATTGATTCTCTTAATGCATTTTCATAGAGAGGTTTTCTGAGAACATTGCTTTTTCGTTCTTCATATCTTTTGCATGTGACAGGTATCGATCTTGCATGCAGGTGATCTTGGTGATTCTAACATGGTATCAGAGCTCCAGACCTGCAGCTGCCTGTTCGTGATCTGAAGATATGGCCTCTTCGTGAGTTTCGGGTGCAAGGGTTTCCACAGGCATCTTTTCTGCAAGATCTGGGGGTAGCCTATTTTTTGGCTCACAATGGGCTCAAACGGACGCCGGCTTATCAAGGCTTCAGCCAGTCTCCCAAAACCTTAAACGCTTTGTCAAATCACAAATTTAAGAAGTTGACTTAGAGGCAATTTTGTCTCAATGTGACGGGCCCCCAAAGACACGACGCAGGCAACGAAAACAAAAATTAAAACATGTTTTGAGATTTGTTTGGCTGGCCTCAGAGAAAAATAGCCTTCCAATACCGGCTGCCACCGGCGGCGTTAATTACCGCTTACATCGCCACCGGTGGGTTTTCCTCCATGCTCATTCCCCGGCCAAATTTCATCGCTTCTTCACTGCATGGTCCTATGGCGTAATTCTCAGCGCTCGCCTCCAGCCAATCGACCGTATTCAGCTTAATATACCGCGTAAAAGCATATTCCGGCAATACCGTGATTTGCAGCTGCATTTAATATTCCTTTTAGCTATTCCTGGTCGAGAATATTCCTCGGCAGTTTGAAATTTTTGTGGGAGATTTTTCGCCACGCCCCTGTGCCGCCAATTTATGCTCACATTTTGATGATGTCGATGACGCCATGTTGACGCCATCCGCATCGCAGCCCTCTTTGCCCTCCTAACCCTAGTTTTTTCCTAAAAGAGCAGTTTTTTTCTTTTGGCCATAACTTGGGCATACGGTATCGAAATCGGGCAAACGAGATATCGCCGGAAAGCTGGTTCCGAGCACTTTCCAGTAGTGCTGTTTATTTTTCAGTATTTTACTGTTTTCATGCATTTATTTCTGTTTGAAGTCAGATGTTGTTTTTGGACTTCCGAGCTCATAACTTTTTGCCACGATGTCCAATTTTTGCCTCGTTTGCGGTGTTGGAAAGGTATTGAGGAGCTCTATGTTGCTGTCCATGCACTTTTTCTGTATCTTTTCCAGGTTTATGCATGTTGTCCTATTTAAACATTGTAGACATTATGGACTCGTTTGCATGTATTTCTCTTTTGTAAATGCACTGAGATAAAGTGCCTCAGCATTGTATGTGTTGTATTGGACTTCTTGCACATCACTTTGTGCCATATTTTGTACTCGCACTATATTATAAAGTGCCATGGGGGGGTTGTGTAGTGCCCTTTGTTTTTCCATCACACCTTTGTCCGGTGAGTGTCCCTCCACGACAACAGTGGATCCATATGATTCCAGCCTCATATGTGTGCTTTGTTTTGCACACCACTTTTTCAGTTGCAAGTTCTTTCTTGTGCACTTTCAGATGCTCTTGGTTCCTCTTCATGCACTACTTTTTGGCATTCAGTTTCAGTGTACCTGTCACGCCTCTCCCTTTTCAGCATTATGGGGGGGTTTCTACTGTTGGTGTTAATGCTTCTTTGGTTTCGCCTTGGAAGGGATCTTCCATTCTCTGTTGATTAGTGTTCTTCAGACTATTGGTACCTGTGCCATTTGTATCTTCGTTCCAGGTGTTTTCCTTTGTTTGCCATCTGATTCGAGTAGTGTCGCTAGGCACTCATGCAGATTGTTGTCTTCTTGATCCTGATCATCCTATCTTCAGAGGAGGTTCTTCGGCACCGTAGCAGTCATCTTTTGACAGATTTTGTAGCTTCTTCATGCTTCTGTGATGTTCTACATGTTCTTCTTTTTCAGGACATTTCCTTGATTTGGAGGCTTTTCAGTCCTTCAATCGCCTTTGATCTCTTCTTAGAGTAGAGTTTTTTCCTATGAGGTTTTCTCTATTTCTCCACTTTATAGAGATCTTTTGTTTGTACATGGGTACCTTTCTTGGCCTTGTTTGCCGGGACCCATCTTTGCTTTCATGCATCTTTTTCTTAGTGTTTTAGCTACTTCCTAAGTTCATCTTATAGGTGTTGAGTAATAAGTTGTTTTAATTTAATTAATTACATCACATTGATTAATTCACTAAGTCACTATTCCTCTTATTACTTGCTAAAACTTAGCACATTAATACTAATTATTAATATTACGGCACACTAGGTTTCCCTTTTAGGGTTTCATGATCTCCTTCATAAGGATTGATCACATTGTAATAATTGATTCTCTTAATGCATTTTTACTGAGAGGTTTTACAGAGAACATTGTTTTGGTTCTTCATATCTTTTGCATGTGACAGGTATCCATCTTGCATGCAGGTGATCTTGGATTCTAACAAGGGTAAGCAATAGTTCTGGTTTTTTCAAAAGTATTTTCAAATAAGGGTTTCAAATTTTGATGATGATGTTAAGTGTTTGTTTCCAAATGTTTTCGAACAAGCAAAGTGTTTTGACTCACAAGCAATATAACATCCTAGCTCAATTGGTATGTTTTTCTTGGTGGGATTACCTCATGCCCTTCGTAGTAGAAGAGATGATTTTACATGCAACCAAGGAGAGAGTATAAAGGTATGTTAAGAATGAAGTCTTAACCTCTATACTTTAACCAAGATTGGACATGGTAAGAAACTTCTTGGAATCTAAGTTCCAATGCACCACTTCGATAAACTTAGTGAATAGGTTGATAGGCCACTACAAACAAGGGTTCTATTTTGGACTTTTCATTCATGGAGATTGACCCATATGGTAAGAGTCCCCTTTCGGATCCATCTTGTTAGAATCAACCACATGATATTGGTGTTTATCTAATACCCACATTTATATCCCAGTTGGAAATACTCTTGGTCTAAGAGTGTTACGGGTTGAGTCGTTCCATTGGGTGAGTACTTTTTCCCCAAGGAAGACTCTCTAAGATAAACAAAAGTGAATAAACTTATTCATATTTTGATCAACCCTTATTTAGAAACAAAGGGAGAACACATGCAATAAATTTATCCACACTTGCACAAGATTTTGTTCAATTTTTAACCCAAATATGAAGTGAGGTGATTACTTTGTTCCCAACCTAAAATATGAAAAAGGCCTTTATCTCAAGATTGCTATAAAGTGAAAGAGAAGCACATACATCCTTTCTTAATGAAGTTAGTTCGAGTAAGCTCTCACAAAAAAATGTAGCACATGTTCATTTTAGATCCCACAAAGCAAAAATGATTTTTTTTTTAAAACACCAAAGGAAAAATAAGAGTTGTCTTGTTCAATTGCTAACCAAAAAAACAAACTTTAGTAAGTTGTAGTCCTAATGTTCATTGTAAACCCTTTGCAACAAGAATTCAAAAGTTCTTTTTAAATCCCAAATGTATTTAGTAGATCCTAAGCATAAAAAGGATGACCACTTTTCCTTAAGAATAAAGAATCCTCAAAAAGTGTTAAACAAACACTATAGTGTTTAAAAATACTTGTTACAATGATGTGATAATTCTTTTTCTTTGACTTCCATGCTCCCTTATCCTTCAAAACTTGAAATAAAAGCTCAAAATTTCAAATGAAATCAAGAAACAAGAAGATA
>VDFB02325356.1:0-38560 GCA_007258455.2 Sequoia sempervirens
GATCAATGTGAAGCCTAAATGTTGAGTTTTTGAATGCAGTGAGCAGAAGTTGTTAACCCTTTAAGTTGTTAGCCCTATCTCTGTAACATATCTCTTTTATCTTCTTTGTATCTCTATGGTAGTGAACCCTTTAAGTTGTTAGCCTTGTTGGACAATGAGTCCTGATCCAAACAATGAGTCCTTGTTTTGGCAGTGAGCCTTGTATCTCAGCCATCAAACCTTTTTTAATTAGTTTTGATATTCTCTATAGTGTGAGTTAATCCTCACCGTGGTTTTTTCCTTATTGGGTTTTCCACATAAATCTGGTGTTGTTGAGTTTGTGTGATGGTTTTCAGTTTCTACACTTGTACTTAATGTTTATTCATTTACGCAGTATTAAGGATTAGTTATGGTGAATGATTTAATGGTTTTAGTTTTGTGACAATTGATTCACCTCCCCCTCTCAGTTGTCCTATCCAACAATTGGTGTCAGAGTTTGGTTCTTTGGAGTAGAGCTTAAATGCTTAAGGAAGCTATGGGATGGATGGAAAAGTTACTTATGATTATTGGAGGTTTGATGGAACTAATTATGCTATCTAGAAAATACTGATAGAAGTTCATATTTGGAGTATTGTGGATATGATGTGGAGAAAGCTTTCAAGAATCCTTACACTCCTCCTGCTAATGGTTTGAGTACAACTGATAAGATGAAGGCACATGAGGTGAACAATAAAGTGAAGTACATTTTGAAGAACAGTCTTGTACATTCTAAGTTGATTAAGGTTTAGAATCTAAAGACTACTAAGGAAGTTTGGGATGATTTGGAAAGGGTGCATGAAGGTGATGAAAGGGTCAAAGAGGAACAATTGTAAAATTTGGAAACATAGTTTGAACTCCTACATATGTCTAAAGATAAGAATGTTAAAGCTTATGTACAGAGATTGGATGAGATAGTAGCTAGAATGCGAGGACTTGGTGCTACTATAGATGAAACCAGGATTGTAAAGAATATTATTAGAACTCTCCTTGATGCTTACGGCGAAAAGGTGTGTGCTATTGAAAAAAGTATAGATTATAATACCTACACTAAAGATCTATTGTTGGGATCTCTAACATCTTATGAGATGAGAAAGCCAAATTTGAGGAATTGATGCAAATCCGAGTCTGCCTTTAAGGCTACAAAAGCTAAAGACACATGAAAAAAATATTAATGAAATAGAAGCTAACTTTGTGAGAAGGATGAAGGCTCAAAAAATTATGAAGGTAAGTTACCCTTTAAATGCTTTAGTTGTGGAGAAATAGGTCATTATGTTGCAAAGTGTCCAGAAAGAGCTAAGAGGAATAAAAAGATATGAGAAAGGAAAGAAGATAAAAATAGCATATTATGTGAATGAGAATGCTAGTATATCTAATGAGGATTCTGATTATGAAGATCTTGATGACAATGGATTCTTGTTCATGGCTATAAAGGATGAACCTACTTTTGCTAATTCTGAAAAAAAAGTGAAGGAATGCCCTCTAGAGGAGGAGAAAATGAAGGTACTGTAATCTTTGCCCTACATGCTAAACAAGAAAATAACTATTAGGTTGTTGATATCGGTTGTTGACATCACATGACTGGTGATGAGAGTAAGTTTGTTAAACTTAAAAAATAGGATGGAGGCTTGGTTATGTTTGGAGATGATACTAGTGCTAAAATTTGTGGGATAGATTCAATAAGTTTTGATGACAAGCATAATATTGATGATGTATACTATGTTAAGGGTTTAAGGAATAATTTTTTGAGTGTTGAATAGATGTGTAGTAAAGGATATAATCTTGTGTTTAAGGTTGAAAGATGTGAGATCCGGAAAGGATCCAGAATAGTGATTATTGCAAGAAAGAAATCTACATGAAATATATATCAACTTAAAGGTGTTTATAGACGATGCTTTATGACTTAGATTAATGATGGTTGGTTATGGTATCGGAGAATGTGTCACATGAATTTTTATAATTTGGTGAGGATAGTGCAGTTTAGGCCATGAGAGATTTACCAAGGATTACAAAGCTTGTCAAAGCTATTTGCAGGAATTGTCAGTTTGGAAAGCAAGCTAGAAGCCATTACAGATCAAAAGAACAATCTACAATTGGACCATTGGATTTAATTCATATAGATCTTTGTGGTCCTACAAGAGTGAGAAGTCTAAAAGTGCATGGAATAAAAATATAGTTATCTACTTCGAGAACTCCTTAGCATAATGGAGTTGTTGAAATAAAGAATAGAACAATTCAAGAGGCTGCTAGATCAATGATAACTGAGGCTAGTTTATCAGAAGTCTACTGGAGAGAAGCTATTCATACTGTTGTTTATGTATTCAATCAAGTTCAAGCAGGAGTAAATAGTAAAAAGACCCCCTATGAGCTATGGTTTGGAATAATTCCTACTGTTAAGTATTTTAAGGTATTTGGAAACAAATGTTATATCATAAGAGATAAAGAAACTTTAGGAAAGTTTGATGCGAGAAGTGATGAAGGAATTTTTCTTGGATATTCTACTAAAAGAAAAGCCTACATATGTTTCAATAAAAGACTGAGAAAGATTGTAGAAAGTGTAAATGTCAAAGTTGATGAAACAATGAAGAATTCAATTGATATTGATGGATATGTATCTGATGAACTTGATTGTGTAAGAATTGAAGAAATTATGGAAGAACAAGAAACGGATGAGCAAGAAAAGCATAATGAGGAAAATTAAAGAGAAGAAGAAGCTCTAGTGGTTTCCCCTAAGATACCTAGATATGTGCAGAAGAATCATTCAGAAAGTCAAATCATTGGAGATAAGACAAAAGGTGTATTGACAAGAAGAAAAGTTGTTGCTGAAGTAAATTTGTATTTATTTTCTGAGATATAACCGAAGACTATAAGTGAAGCATGTAATGATGAAAATTGGATGGAAGCTATGAAAGAAGAACTTATGCAGATTGAGAAGAATCAAACTTGGGAATTGGTCCCAAGATAGGTAGATAAAAATATTATTGGATCAAAGTTGGTATTCAGAAAAAAGTTGAATGAGAATGGAGAAGTGGCTATAAACAAAGCAAAACTTGTGTGTAAAGGCTACTCACAAGTAGAAGGCATAGATTTTCAGGAGACTTTTTCTTTAGTGGCAAGAATGGAAGCTATAAGGATGTTCTTAGCATTTTTTCTCATAAATATTTCAAGGTCTATCAGATGGATTTCAAGTCTACATTTTTTAATGGAGAGCTAGAAGAAGAGGTCTACATGGAACAACCAGAAGGATTTTAGTTGTCAAATCAAATGAGTATAGTGTGTAGATTGAAAAAAAAAATGGATTGTAGACATGCAAAATTAACATCATGCATTAAATTAATTCATATTCATCCATTCATCAAATAAATCAAGTCTATTTGATTAATCTCTAAAGTCATCCATTTAAATTAAATAAATAAATTTTATTTAATTTGATCCTAACATCACCGTCTTTGATTAAATAAATAAAATCTTTATTTAATTAAATTTAAAATCATCTTCCATCTCCTTTTGATTTAGTTTAATCCTTAAATCTAAGTCAAGTGAGTCAAATCACCTAATCCTCTTTTAAATTAACTAAATCACGATTAAATCTAATCTAATGCATGTCACATTCTCTATATGTTCCCACTTGCACAAATAAAGGATTTTAATTAATTTATTAAATCTCCATTTTCCATCAACATGGCATAAAAATGGAATATTCCCTCAAGTTCGAAATCTCCCCCCAAATTGACATGTACATCCAACAAAGCATTTAAGAGCTCTTACATGTCTCTCACATAAGTCAAACTTGGCATTTAAGCCCCTTTTTCTCCCTCCAACAAGCCAAATTTGAAATTTGAAAAGGTCACCTAATGTCATTTATTGACACATTTACCAAAACTTGTACATCCTCCATCCACTCACATTTGGACAAGTGGTTCCTTCCTATTGGTTGAATCTTTATCCCACATTCACCCATTTTGCATATTTCTCCATCCTATCATTCTATAAATAGGAGGTCTCATTCCTCATTTTAGCATCCACAATCTTATGCAAAGTTACTCTCTTCACATTGAGAGCTATTTTTTTCCATTGCATCTTCATCATTGGCTTGTCAAGGGTTGGGAAAGGATCACTTTTCACAACAAAGTGACATCAATCCACTATGGAATAGGTTATTCACTATGCTTTTTAAGATTTCAATTAGTTTGTTTTGTTGTTTTGTTTATGAAGCATAATGGATTATTTCATAAATAATGTTATTGTATTTGCTTTCTTTAAACTAAATTCATGAGGAGGTATGAGATAAAGTTTAGCATGCAGATTTAAAATGGTGTTACATATGGCGCTAGAAGGAGGGCTTTTCTTTGTTTAATCCAATCTCTGCAAGGCTTCATTTATACTAATGTTGTTATTTTCATTGGAAGAACAACATTTATTCCAATCTGCTACAATCTTGAATATGTTATTGAGTATAATAATACTTGTTTGTGTTCATAAGGTTGCTTTACAACTCATTTACATAGTCCAAAAGATAACTGTGCCACATATCTGTTTGCTAATGCTTTGTGTTTCTTACAATGATGGGAGATACTATATTTAAGAAATAGGTATAATCTTTGTTTTCACAATGAGTATTTTCCTTTGTTTTCACAACATATATTTTCCTCTATTTAATTTTTTGTTGATGTAACCATTATTGTTTACAAACTGTCCAAAAAAAAAAAAACCAGCCCCCCACATCATACATATCGTTGATATCCTTGCGATACATCCTAATTTTTTTTATTCTAAATGCTAACGTTGTAGTGGAGAAAGAATAATTTGTTATTATAGTCTCTTTGTCTTGCATTGTTAGTGAATCATTTATTAATCAAATCTCTTAGGTGTGCCTCTATCTTCATGAGGATACTATGGTGACCTCATGGCAAGGCAAAGAAGTCCCACATTGAAGTCAGTAGTGATCACCATGTGGGTGTCGGTCGATGTAAATTTGGATTAGCAATTCTTTAGAGACTTGTTGGGATACTCTTTGCATAATGACTCCAATTGCAGCCTTCAATCCTTAGACACCATTTTCTCAAAGCATCATATCAGACCTTGTTGAAGCATCCTATCAAATAAATAACATGTATTGCCTATCATATTTAATGCCATAGATTTGATATACATAAAATCCGTGTATTTATATTTCCAATATAAATTTTGATATGAATTTCACGTTATCTGTGTAGTCATGTACGCTTTCTACAACTATATTAATGTCATTCCAAGTTTTTGATAAAGCTTTTGTGTAGGAATTGAAGTTGAGTAGAGGCAGATTGAAATGGTGATATACAATCTTGTCTTTCATTACAGTAAATGCTCCTAAAGCTGCTAAAAAGGGGCGCTTAAAAAAAATGCCTATGCCAAAATGAAAACATAGAGAGGACGCTATGCAAAGGTCATGCAATCCGTTTATTTGATGGGAAAAGGTTGTGGAATTTAAATTTACACCTGCAAACTGCATTTACTCCTCCAACGTTAGATTGATGGGTTCTTTGTTTTTTTTTCAAAATATATATGCCTGTCTCTAGAATATTTTGTTATGTGACAAGTAGGTGGAAGGAGTAAATGCCAGCATTCCAATGCATTTTAGGTGGTCATCACAACATTTACTGTTTCTTTTATGACAATAGAATGATGCTCTTTGTGGATTGTTGTCCATGAGACCACGTCTCTAAGGCATTCTATCAATTAATTCATGCACCTTGTCTATACTGCCACATTTGCATACATGATACCATCGTTGTTTTTCTTGTTAGTACACATCATTCACTGAACGTGAAATATGTTTTTTCCTATCTTAGGACTACAGATTTATCTCGCGCACATACCTTGCTTGTATAAGTTTGCAGATGCTTCTTGTGGTACACTGCATACACTTCTTGTGTAAGCTTGCAAATTTATTCTAGCATGACTTTGTGTTTGTTGCAAGGGATGTTCATAGTGAAATATTTCTCTGAGTGGAAGTACAGAACTGAATGATCTATGCATTCAAATATACATATGGATAAAATACTAAGCTAAAGATGGGACAGATGGGACTGAATGATCTTGCTAGAAAAGGAAGGCAAGTTGGACTTGAATAGAAAAGATTTGTGTACTATTAAAACTACTGAGTATTGGTAAGTATGATTTGACACCATTGTGATCAAAGTTGAACTATTGCATTTGACCGATATTTACAACTATCACTAACATGCTTCTTTTACCATTACCATTATAGATCATTGGCCTCATTATTATTATTATGCCCATTGCATCGGTTGACTTATATAGAATATCTAATATATAAATTTGGAAAAGGGAAGAAGGCTATAAATCGTGTAAAACCATTATTATTATCATGCCCATTGCATGGTACCTATTGCAATGCAAATCCTTTCATTTTAAAGCAATGGTTGTTAATCCTTCATTCCTGTTACCGCTAGTGTTGAAGAAATTTTGCAATAGAAATAAATGATGCTTTCCAAAAAAAAAAAAAGTGGGAGAACAAGCTCAGATTCAATCTTGGGAAGAAATACGATGGCAGCATTGCCAGGAATTTGATCCGTGGGTAAGATTGGGAAAAGTGAGGAGGAGGGATTTTTGTTTGCACAAGGAGCTTGCAAGAGGTGATCTTTGAAGAATCTTGGAGAAAAAGAGAAATTTAGCATTAAAATTTGAAGTTAACAAAGCATTTTTAAATGCTTAAGGTTTCCATTCTATGCTTTAATTTTCTGTTTTAGACTAACTTTTTTTTTTGGGCTCTAAAATGAACATTAACAAAGCTTTCAAATTTTCATTGAAAAGGGTTAAAATGAACTTTAGGAAAATTGACTAGATTTCGTTTGAGGTTAACAATTCAACAAGACAACTTTCATATCTCATTTTGGTGCTTTAAAATGAATCAAAACAATTGCTTTGTGGACTTAAAATGAACATGTGCTACTTTGTTTTTGCAATTGCTTATTCAAAATAACACCATTGAAAAGACGTATGTGATTCTCTCGTGCCTCATGGTGATCTTGAGAATCAAAAGGATTTTTGGTGGTCTTAGGTTGGGATAAAGTAATTTCCTCCACACTTCATTTTGGGAACTAAATTTGAACAACAAACTTTGCGAGTGTGAGTAAACCTATTGCATGTGTTCTCCCTTTGTTTCTAAACAAAGGTTGATCAAACTATGAATATGTTTACTCAATTTTTTTTATCTTAGAGGGCCTGCCTTGGGGGAAAAGTACTCACCCAGGGGAATGACTCAACCGGTAACACTCTAAAGCTAAGAGTATTTCCAGCTGGGATATAAAAGTGGGTACTGGAACAAAGGCTAGTATCACACAATTGGCTCCGATGAGATGGGAAACAATGGTCTCTTTCCACGTTGGGTCAACTCCTATGAATGAAAAGTTTGAATTAAAACCCTTGTTGTAGAAAGGCCAAAATCCATATCTATTTGTTGGTGCAAGAATAGTCATTTTGAATTCGTCCCACACTTTTATGGTTTTTAGTAGAAATGGAAAGTATGCCATGGGAGTTTCATGGGTACTAATGCTTGGCTATCCTGAGAAGTGAGTGTTGTGGAGGGGAGCTGGTGGGGTCAAGCATCTAACCATTCACTAAAAGTAAGCGTAGCTGGACTTGTCCAAGTGGGGACTCAACAAATATAGTCTTTCATATCCATAGGATTGTGCTTGTTCTTGGTTACAAAATACTTTGCTTGTCAGAAAAAATTTAGAAACAAACATTTAACATTGTCATCAAAACTTCAAACCCTTTAGGAAGCAAATACAATTGACCAAATTCATGTGTTATTGCTTACCCTTGGGATTTTATCCTTGGAGGTTTCTAAACACTTGGATTTATATCTCAATTTTCTTACTAAAGTTAACAATAGGTAACCCTTGCCTCGATTTCATCAAAGTTCCACATGATATACCTTGTGGAATGAGAGGAAGTTAAGACATTGGACATCTAGTTTGAAAACCTAATCAAGAAGTGTTTGTGGTAAAACAAAATCACTAAGAAAAGATAACAAAATTGGCTCTCACACATGTGTTAGTTCCTCATGATTTCCAAGAAAGTCAAAATTCCAAAGCAAAAGTTCTTGAGTAAAAGTTCAAAATATAGGAGTCACACTTGAAAGGTCATCAAGAAATACATTAGGAAGTGAAATCAAAAGAAACATATCAAAATAAGAAAAAAATTCACAAGGTTCTATTGAACAACCTAGAAATGTATGCTCAATTTGAACCACTTCTTGGTTAAAAGGTCCTTAGAAGTATTGCATGTTCTTCAATACTGAGGTATAGTAAACAAGTGTCTTTTTAGGTACATCCTAGGAACAAAATCAAACCTTCATCCATATTTGAAACATAAAAACCAAAATCATCTCATCATCAACTCTTTGAAGATATTGGAAAAATATTTAATGTTAAACTTTGGGAAAATCATTTGAAACCAATCAAAAATAATCTTGTTTGATTGAATGTGTGTAGATGCATCCTTCTCCACATATTTGATCAAATTATCAAACCTTGTGAAAAAATTCATCCCTTGATAAAATCCAACATCTTGGGATTTAGGAGTTCATTATCAAAATCATCTTGTTTGGATAGGAGTGTTTAGATGAATCCTTCTTCTCACACCTAGACAAATTAGCATCTTGTGAATGATTTAACTCTAGGACAACATCCAACCTCTTAAAGTTTATGAGTTCACCAAAATCCAAATCCAATCCAAATCAAGTCATAAAGTTTAACATACCCTTCAAGATTTTCTCAAGAGTTCCAATCATCCATCAAACATCCATCTTACATCCATATCATTATCACCCTTTGATCCTTAAATAAGCCTAAAATTTTATCTTTTGTACCTAAAGTTAGATCAATCGAAAGAATTAGAGAATTCACCTTCCACATTCTTGAAGATTGATCCCTATTTTATGGTGCAAACTAGATCACAACACAAAAGGAACATGGAAGCCAACGAAGAAACATCTACTTCAAGTGACTTAAGTCAAACCCCTCCTGAAATGAATCCCATTGGGTCTAACAGTCTCACAATTAACCTTCCTCCATTTTTGCAAGACCATCAAGAGGAAGGTGTCCAAGTGGAGGATATTACCAATCATCCCTTTGGAATGTCACATGAGGAAATCACTGAAATAATTCAAAATCCAGAGAATCATAAGATTATCAACATCATGATGAGAATCAATCCCCCACTATACATACTCGAATTAGCAAAGCAAGAGGCTAAACTCCCCTCCGATTTCAATGTGAGCACTATTGTGGAACCATCTTTTGGAGTCATGCCTCCAATCTCATCTACCATTCCCATTTCATCTACCCCCTCATTTCAAAGAATCACTCAAAACATCCCACAAATCACATCATCCATTGCTCCAATGCAACCTATTGTTAACAAAGGAAGTGCATTTCTCAATGCATTGCAAACGCATCCTCTTGTAAACAATCAGGATTTGGATTCAAACACCATCTTGGGACAAACCGTACCCAAAAATCCATTACATACATATGTCCCTCTCACCTTTTATGATCCAAATGGCCCATCATCATCATCATTTCGTGCAACACCCCAAACCTCTCTCCCCATAACCTCACAAGGAGAGGGTGACATGTTCGGAACAAGGGGCATTTTCGACACCACCATTTCCTCAATAGATCACATTTCTCATGTTTTCACCACTTCCACCACTTCCACCATTTCCATCATTATCCAAACCACTTCTTGGCTTAGGAATTCCCCCTTTACCAAATATCAATCAAAATCAAACCAACATCCTGAACATCAATCAAAACATCACGCTAAACTCTCAAAACTTGTCATCGACATCACAACAATAGATGGCAACCACCCCGATAACACATACCACCACCATCACATCATCAACTACCCCCCTAACATCTCAAAATATGGTCTCTCAAGGACCAACCACATCGATTGCACCATCTACCAATGAAATCCCAATCACCAACACAATAGCGCCTCTCACCACCACAACAAGCACCATTCCAAGTCCACCACCATCACCACCAAGCTCCAAAACATCAAGCCAATACCGTATGGCTTTGCAAGCCACTCAGCAAGCTGCTTATCAAAAGGCATTCCTACAAGTACAAAAACAACAAGCCGCACAATTAGCTACTCAACAAGCCGCTCAAGCAGCGCAAGCTACTCAAGCTGCCCAAGTTGCACAACAAGTGTAGCAGGTTGCACGAGCAAAAACAAAAACAACAAGCCGCTCAAGCTACATAGGCACAAGCACAAGCTCAAGCTACACAAGCTCAAGCATAGGTTCAAGCTCAAACACAGGCTCAAGCTCAAACTCAGGCTCAAGCTCAATCCCAAGCTCAAGAACACGCTCAATTCAAAGCCCAATATCAAGCACAATCGCAGTATCTTGCACAAAAACATGCAACACAACAACAAGCATATCAGAAAGCACTAAAGAAATATCAAGAACAACAGGAAGTAGCCCAATTAGCAACTCAACAACAAGCACAACAACAAGCATTGTTGGTACAACAACAATCACAAGCATACTTGGCTCAACAGAATATGAAAACATCATCCATCAACATACCAACCAATTTGCCCATCCCACCCACAGTTGAACCACCTCAGAACACTTTCATCCCACCCCTTGATCTATAAAACAATGTGACAATACAAATCAGGTTTCTCTCACAACAAGTGCTCGATCTTCGATCAGGGTGAACCGTGAAAACCCCCAGCAACTTGTGCCCTTATCCATTCAATAGGAGCCTTGCAATGAAACCATTCCCAAAGGGATTTGAGATCCCCAAGTTTGACAAGTACAATGGGATGGGAAACCCTAAAGGTCACATTAGGGAATTCCAAGTTCATTGCATGGAAGTTGCGTATGACGATACCTATTTGATTTGGCTATTTCCTAGGAGTTTGGCTGGCCACACCATGGAATGGTTCTCTCGTCTACCTACAGGCATCAAGACATTCCAAGAAATCATAGATGCTTTCATCAAAAACTACGCATGCAATATCGCCATGGATGTCAGTCTAGATAATACCAATGTGGGTGGTATGGTCGATGAGCTTGCTTCGCTGAAAAATGACCTGAACCCGAGAGTAGCGGTGCTGGAACGACAAAATAGGCAACTTAGAAGGGACTTGGACACACTCATTAATATAAGCAAGGAGAAGTTGGAGGCATCTGCTGAGGGTATGGTGTTCCTTAACCAGAAGGCTATGGAGTTAATCGAGAAGGGTCTGTTTGATGCTCATACTAACTTCGTTCATGAGGAGGGTGTTGGTTTGGAGGTGAATTCAACTGATCTGGCTATTGGCCCGAGTGTTTGTACAAGGAGCAAAACTAAGAAAGGTAAGAAGGATCTTGCTCATGATGTTGAAGAAATTATGGACATGCATAAGAGGCTGGCAGTCAAGGATATGGAGGCTGCTAAAGTGCTCAAGGAATTACTGTAGTGGCCTTGTGGCCTTGTCGTTTTTTGTTTTTTTGGTTATGCTGGTTGTCTGATGGTTTGTTGATTGTTGGATAATCGACTGTTTTTTGTGTTGTTGCTAGGTGGGAAATCTCTTGTTTTATCTTTGCTGCCACTTTCTTTTTTGTTAAAGGGTTTTAGGAACCCTTCAAAACCTATTTATTGTTAATAAAAAACAACAGACATAATGTATGTACACAAAATCTCAAGAGTTAAATTCATCTCATAACTACATTAGGAACGTAAAATGAAACTCAACAAAAGGAAATCAAAAAACAAGTACCTTCTCAAATCATAGCCCATAAACAAGTGTACAAGTGAAAAAGCAATCAAAAACTTGGTTATTTGCTTGTGAACTACAACGATGATGACTTTTTACCATATTAAACTTAGGTAGCAAACATCAGTTATGTAATCCCAACATTAGGTAATGAAAATTTTTAAAAACCTTTAAAAAATCTCATTTTTCTTATACAAGGACATACTGGTATTTCATAGATCACAAGACACATGTGCACCTCATCACCACCTGGAAAGCATAGACATCCTCAAATGTCCCCACACTGCAGCCAAACCCACAAGGTGTAACAATAACAGCAATTGTGTGACTCTATTAGTTTTAATTGAAAAATATTTTATCAACTGCCATGAAACGTGACATTCAGAAATCTAACCTAATGACGATCGTAGGATGTAACCATGAAGCAAGAGACTTTTATCATGCATGTTTTAAATGATATTCAAATTTATGGTGGTTTTGTTGTTTATATGATGTTATGTGATACTTTAATCCTAATTCATGCTTTTAGGTTAAATGTGTGTGTGTGTGTGTGTGTGTGTTTTGTACTAACAAACCCAAAACGAACCGAAGCCACCCCCCAAAAGATTTAGCTGAACCGGCCAACCGACCCCCCGAACTTGAATCTGAACTAGTACTGGAATCGACAACTTAGGGTTTCAGTGAAAAGCTACCAATTTTAGCTTCAAATATTTTGAGAATTACAAAAACATTTATACCAATAGAGGAATAGTTTAAGATGATTAAAGAGCATATGAAGAGGAACTACAAAAATATGAATATGAATCCAATTACCCATTAGGAATATTTGATATCTTCAAAATTTTAAAAAAATCTTTCCTGCCTCATTTCATTGTCTCTTTCAGACATGACAAGATATATCCCAGCATTGTTTGAAGAGGTCTATATTGAAGGACTTTGTCACGGTAAATTGTCTAAGGCAAATGTTACTAATATTACAGATATATTCAAATCCACATTTGCATCAGCAGTACCTCTGCAAGCAGAGATATGTTGGAGGAAGCATAGCCTCCCATATGGGGCAAGGCTCATAAAGGACACATATATTAAGAACAAGTCAGATATGAACTCCTCTATTGAGATTTATTTTTAGATGGGTCCAGTTTCCATGAGAACAAAGGCTATGGCTGATCTCTTTGAATACATTGTTTCTTGGCCATTTTACAATGAGCTTGGGACAAAGAAGCAGATGGGGTATTCAGTTGATCGTGGCACTAAAGTGTCACATGATGTAGTGGGCTTTTCCTTCACTGTTAAATCTTCCAAGCATAGTCCACCTTATTTGCAGGAGAGAATGTTGGAGTGGGGGGCGGGGCGGGGCGGGGCGAGGGGGGGTCGGAGGAGCGGAAGCTGGGGGGGCTGAATCAGTGGTATGACAAATTCCAAATTACCTTGAATTAATCTTTTGAAACTTTGACCTTATAAAATGCAAGATCAAAACAATTCAACTATCAAGTGTAGCATCATGCATGCAAAGCTTTCAAACTTGACTCATTTCAAAGAGTATACATATATCTTCAATTTGACTTGATCAATTAAATGTGAAATACTTGAGCAAACTCAAAGATAGTCAGAAGAAAATAATCACACCATAACACAGTTGTTTTTCATGAGTGGAAAATCCTCATAGGGATGAAAAACCACTCGATAAAATGCCTCACTAGCTTAATCAAAATGTCTCACTAGCAAAGCCTCATTGGCTACAAAATGACTCACTCGCAACACAAGCCTCATTGGCTACGAAAAACCTCACTCGTTACAATGCCTCACTGGCAAATACAAGATGCCTCACTGGCAAACTTCTCCAATCTAAATATAAGAAGATAGAGACAGAGTACTACTCTGCTTACATTGAAAACACTGGTTATAGATGACTACTATAACTTAGGTACAAAAAAACCTTATCTCTCCTAGATCTACATGAATATCTCAACACTCCTTTCTTTTGCATAAAATGACTTCTACATATAAACAATCATTCTCCCCTCACAAAAGCACTATAGTGACATTATGATTTACACATTAATTCCTGAACTCAAGACCTCTAACTTCTTTGTTTAATATATCATCCTCTTATTACAAAACTTCAGAGCAACACAATCTAACAATGGAACAGACTCACTTGAATCTTTATGCTGCAACATACCTAGCACTCATGGTCATCATACTGCAAAAGATAACTCTATCCGTAAAACATCGTTTTGTTATTTACACATCTTATTCCAAAATTTCAACCTCGCTGGTATTAGATATTGTCTATAACCTGCTGCATAAAACTCTTTGTATATTACTTTCTCCACTCATAATAAGACCACGTATAAGGTCTTTTCTTCCTCCATTAGCAGCAGCCGATACTTGGTCAAAAAAGAGGCTTAATATCCTCACAAACAACCCACTACTTCACTGGTTACAGAGTAGTTATAAAACTGCATAACAAACTAACACTTGGATGCCTGTCAATCTCATCATACTATGGAGATCTGTTGAGACTCAAACTAATATTAAATTGTATTTGTTCGATCTTAACCTTAGCACCCTGAAAAGTTGAATGTCAGCCTTTGATTTCTTTTGGTGCCCAATCTCAAAACTGTTAGCGGGAACTTTCGAGGGGGCTGGTTACCTGATGTGGAGAACATGCATAAGTTGTGACTTAAGTTGTTGGTGACCGCCCCAACAAGTCACTTAACTTTTATAACAAAAGAAAATACATTTAGATTAATGTATTTGATAACTTATGTTTAGGTAGGGTATAGGTATTAGGAATATACTGAATAATGAATTCAAAATCAATACACTCAAATGCCTTGTCAACACATTGATTCTCCCATCACTACTGAACACATCACTGCATCACTGCATACATTGATTATGCCATACAACCCTGATAAAGCCACCTTAGATATATATGATTTGACCCAATGTAATGTGAGCCTCCTTTTGACATCAAACATTGAATCAACAATCACCTTATAAAACACTTGAGAGAATGAATCTCTATCACATTGCAAAACCATCATCATGTTAAGATGATCAACATTAAAGGCCAATTCACCATACTCAAAATATGCCAATCACACCATATGCCAACAATCTCCCTTGAATGATAATACCACCAACCACATGAAATCTAGCACCTTGTCTGACCTCAACACTCTTTGAATTGCAATTTCAACCAAAGCAACATCTACTAAGATCAAGACCTCCCAAGACATCCTACATTCTGAAACAACTTCAACATCACTTACTTTTGACATCAATGACAAACAACACTAAACAATCTCCCCCTTTGTCATTGATGGCAAAACTCACCACTCCATTTGCTCTCTCCCCCTTTGACATCAAATGACAAAGGAGCATCACTCCCCCTGTAACAGAGCTCCATTGAAGGAAAGCAAAGTATTGACAAGATTGTTCCATGGCAAAAGACATCACTGACAAACAGTAACAAATCACACTTATAAAGATTAAAAACCTGAAGTACTGTCAAGAAACATCTTTACCACCAAGGTACCACTAAAATACCACTAGAGTCTTCACTTTCCACTGCATACCAGTGATCTAGAAATCCATTGTCTAACTGCCATGTACCTCTGGATCTGCTCTTCTCCAAAATTACTGTCCAAATTGTAAAGCAAAGGTTACTATGTTAGCTCTCTGTCCATGTAAACATAGGGTCAGTATAACCATTTTGGCTATCAAGATTTACAGAAACACCACACACTACCACGCATAGTTGAGCACCACTGCCACCACTTTCAAGGGAATCCAACAAAGTGCATTCAAAATCAAGCAAAGTGTATTTCAGTGGATAGCTTCACTGTTCACTGCAACGGTACAAAGAAAATACACTGTTGCTGTTTTTAGTGAAGCAGATGTCTGCAAAACAACACTGAAGCAAATGCTTAAGACATTGAGTATATTGTCACTGTTCTTATTCAAGCAAATAGAAGTAACCATTAAAGCAAATGTTCACTGCAAATCCCTGCAAAACTAACCAAAGATTTCATCCCCTTTGATATCAATGCCAAAGAAACAAAGAACATACTTTCTCAAAGCAAAGAACGCACAGTCCCACTGTTAGTAAGTAATAAATTCCAAGGCACCAAATAGAATGTCTTCAAAATGCTAAATGACTGAGATATCAAATATTTGAGCATAAAGCCTATCGAACTCCAGAGGACCACCGAATGTAGGAACAACAAATGTCAATAGAGCAATGTGTCACTGTTCAACTGTAAGAGACTTATAACAATGTTGCAGGCATATAAGACTGACTGAGATAATCATGAAGAGCACTGTACTATTCAAAGAATGCCATTGTCATAAGAAAAACACTGAACCAACTTTCATTGAATTGAAAGAGCAATACCACACACTGATTTCATGATTTCATTGTGATTTCACTGTATATCCACTATCTCCAATTCTCCTTGGCTGAGAAAAATGTTAATCTCCTGATCTGCAACTATAAACCTGTCAATATCTTCTTGACTTTTAGGAGCACACCTCAAAATGAACTAATCCACTGTCCATACACCTGCAACCAACAAGATGTTTACAAAACACACCATCAATGTACAACATTATTGTCTAGCAAAAGATCACTGTCAGCAATATTCTCTCCACTTAGCATCAGCATCTGCAACAACCTCCAAATGCCTTGCTATCCATTGCATTTACTAGAACTTCAGAAAGTAGACACTGTCAAATCAACCATTGACTCACATGCTTCACTAACTCGTTGCTGCCTACTAGATGTGGATTTTGTATCGTTTAGTAGAGTGTGAGTTACCTTTTGCACAGTGATCACAACAAACCTTTCAACATTGACTTCATACAGTGATTTACATTACTGCTGATACCATACTCCTGCAACGGAGAGTATGCATGTGCAACCATTAAGACAACAACAGCGTCAAAAATACAGATATTGAGATACTGCAGTCACCTTATATTATTTGCACTGCCCTTCTGCCATGTAATCAAAGTCACAAACAAGAATTGAGACACCATCTACCCAAGCAAATAAAGAAGCACTGTCATGGTGTTGTGACCTTTTCACACATCGCCTATCGCTGATGGGGACCCCTTACTGTTAGTTTTAGGGTTCGTCTCCTTGCAACGGTTACGAGAGATCACTTTGCCAAGAGTTTCAAGTCAGTTTGCCGAGAGTCACCCGAGCCGAGTCAGTAATTCATGCTTGAATCAGTGCGTAGACGTCATGGAAGCGCTCAGAAGGCCCAAGAGACGAAGATCGACTGTAAATTCGGCCAATTCTGAGACTTCCTATTTTTTAGGAAAAGTTGCTTTTTCGATTTTTCATTTTTGGCATTTTTGGACCAAACGAGGTTCCCTATTTTTTAGGGTTGCTTTTTCTATTTTTAGAAAGTTTCTATTTTTGGAAAGTTTCTATTTTTAGAAGGGTCCCGAGTTCTGAAAACGCACTCAGAAGTTCGAAAAACTCAATAGAACTCTCAGAAAATCAAAATGAAAAAATTGAAAATTTTTGAAAAATTTGCAAAAAAAAGTTCAAAAAGCATGAAAATCAGACCAAAAACGTTCAAAAATCTGGAAAAACCAGTCAAAACCAGTTCAAGATCAATCAGATCTGAAGATGAAATCATGAAAATCAGTTCTAAAATGGTGAAATCTGTGAAAAATCTGCTCAAGTCTGGAAAATTCGCCATGAAAGAAGGATGAAGAAAGGTATGTGAAGGCCCAAAAGGTCTTGAGATACGCCCAGCACTTGGGAATCATATCCCTGCATCTTGAGGCAACGTCCAAGGAAGCTCTGAAGTCCGCCATGCATAAAGGTGGGACATCCTAAGACTGCCCAAAGTCCGCCATCCTTGTCCATGCAAGCTTTGAAGTCCGCCATGTGCTTGAGGGAAGTGCCAAAGGGTCTTAAAGTCCGCCTTTGATGTCCATGCATCCTTGAAGTCCGCCTTTGATGTCCTTGCATGCTCTAAAGTCCGCCATCTGCCAAGGGGGATATCCTATAAGCCTTCAAAGTCCGCCCTTGCATCATGTAGCACGTCCTAAAGACCTTCAAAGTCCGCCCTTGCATCTTGAAGACATCCTTATCCCTTCCAAAGTCCGCCCAGCACATAAAATGCACATCCAAAAAGGTCTCAAAGTCCGCCATATGCTTGGAAATTCGTCCAAAATACTAATGAAGTCCGCCCTTGAAAGGTGGGACTTGGCTAAAGGCTATGTAAAGTCCGCCTAGACATGTAAAGGAGAGGAAAATCAAAATTTTACTAAGTGTTGATGCCTACCAAGAAGGAAATTTCGAAATTGGTTAAGTATGAGAGCCTAAAAGGGTAAAAAATCCTTTTCCAAAGGGATAAAATGATGAGAATAAGTGCTAAGAAGTTAAGGAAATTCGCCCTAGAAAAGAGGGACGTCCAAGGTGTTCATCCTAAAGACTTACAAAGTCCGCCATGCACTTGGAAGGAGGTTAGCAAGGTGCCAAAGACATCCATGATCTTCGTCCAAAATGTCTACAAAGTCCGCCTAAGATGATAAGATTTTTGGCTAAGTGTCAATGCCAAGTCTAAGAAAAAGTTCGAATATTTGCCTAAGTACAGAGGCTAAAAGGATGAGAAATGAAGACGTTGGCCAAGTATGGTGACACTTTCGAGAGGACAAATGCCAAGCTTGAAAGGGCACGTGCTAAAGAATATCAGGATGTGGCGAAGAATAAAACGGAATGTGCCCAACTCGATGGAGGAAAAGAGACAAAATTTGCCTAAGTATGGAGAAAATGTCGAGAAATTGCCAACTTTGACCCAGGAAAAATGCGCAAGGCAGGGAGAAAAGAAGGACCGTCCTTGGTCAGAGGGAGGAAGAATATGTCAGACATCAAGGAAATTCGCCTAACGAAGTCATTCAGACGAGGATATTGCCTAGAAAAATTCGACTGAGCAAGGAAATATTTGACTTTGGCAGAGTGAAATAAGCTTAAAATCTCGCCTCGGCAAAGAAAAATAGGGATCTGGCAATGAAATTCTCGACGGAATGGCTTAAGATTTGGTTTGGCTAGACGAAATCAAGGACGAAATTGGAAAATAAACTCTCAGCCAAGAAAAAATGAAGGAAAATCGAGATAGCCATGGGTCCAAGACGAACGGGTTGGAATTAATTGAAATATTTTAATATTTTAATATTAATTTTCAACTATTTGGAAATTAAAATGCCTTGGACAAAATCAAAATTGCCAGACACGAATCGGACGAAAGTAAAGCACGCCAGGTAGAGATGAAGTCCGACAAAAAGAAAATTAAATTCACCATGGATTTAATTAAATTATTTAATGTTTTATTTAAAAGTTGAAAAAATCAAAAAAATAAACATTAAATAAAAAAATCGAATTTTTGAAGATCAGTAAGATTTGTCCGGATAAGTTCGAGACTGATCCTTGTCGGAAGATAAAAGGAAAGTTGCCTGTTTGGAAAATAAAAACAAATCGAGATCGAGAAAGATTACGGCAGTTGCTAAATCGAATTCAATCTCTCAGCATTATAATGAGTTTCAGCAACTCATTTTTTCACACACAGCTGAAGAGAAATTTAATCTTTCTCGAAATTGTCAGGCAATTAATTCGTCCATAAGCAAAGTCGAATTTTCTCAGAGAGAGAAGCAGTGTTATGCTGAGGAATTTTTCGCGGGAAAAGAAGAAGAAAATTATTCAAAGCTGAATTCTTCTTGAAGAGGGGCGCACTTTTCAAAAAAATCAGATTTTTAAATCTGATTTACATTTAACGTTCCTTCACTGAGGTTTGGTAATTGGTCAATTAAATTTGCTATCTTTTCATGTACTGTCATCTTGACGAAGCTCTGGCAAAATTTTTCAATTCCATTCAAGTCACTTTCAGCTTGCTTTTTCGCAGCAAATTAATTATGTGAACAGCTGAAAGTCAAATTCTCAAATCCAAGGCACGAGGTTTAAATAATTTTAAAAGTCTTTTTATTAATGTTAATATTATGACTGCAGGTTGACGGACACGGCAGGAGGATTATCCAGGAAGCTGAAAATGAAGTTCGCCAACAAGGGTGCTCAGAAGGAGACTAAGGTCATCTCAAAGTGGAAGAATGTCGTGGATACTGACCTCGGACATGTGGATTTTGACGAATTCAAGAAAAGAGTATACGGTCAGAAGGGACTTCCTACAGCAATAGCCAGAAGAATGGTCAGAAACGGGATATTCCAAGCAGCTAGATTCCCTCCGGCAATGGATTGTGCAGAGTTAATGGTAGAATGTGCTCGCCATTATGATGCCCAGAAAAGACAGATTATCGCCCTTGACGGAAGAGTCTTGGCACACCTGAACGAAGTTGCAATTCAGGAGACCTTTGGCATCCCTGAACATTCAAGAACGGTCTATAAGACCAAAGAAGAAGCCAAAATGCTATATGACAGCAAGTCAGATTTGTGCGCCACAACGGTCAACAAGGTTTGGATGGACAAGCCAAAGCCGTCAATCAAGAAGTTGCCTAAGAGGCCTCGCCGCACGGATTTCAAGGAAGATTTCGGAGATATTGTGCTGATGCTTAACAGAATAGCTGGCAATCCGCAAGGCGCCTTCTTTGAGAGCTGGATGTACTATTTCATCGACGAGATCACCTCCGGAGTCAAAATGTTCAACTGGTCACGGATGATAAGTGACAACCTCCATGAGCAACTGATCAACCTTGAAGAGACCAAGTCTTTTCACATGAGTTCATATGTGATATACCTGTTGGCCAGATCATACAAATATCCAGGATTGATCTGCAAAGGCAAAATTGGCAACGGGGAGAACGAGCTCAGGCCTTACGACTGCTATCCTCAGCTCCAATTGAAGGAGAAGACTCACTTCAGGAGGGTGCATGATGCATTCTTAATGCATATCACCAGAAAGCTTCAAGGAGGAGTGCACCAAAGGCTGAGCCATGAAGCAAAAAGTCTTATCAGCAAATACGGGTCTTGGTTCATCCAATTCCCTAAATTCACATATATCAGGATCCAGGGATTTACTGGAAATCCCTATAAATTGCCTATCTATCCGACTAATCGGATGATATTGCTCGAGGTTTTAAGACAATTAGAAGAGTACCAGAATATTCAGAGGCCGACCAAGAAGGCGTCCGTCACATTCCCATTCTTCATCGGGAACATGCTAGAGTACTGTCCATCCGCACAGGCAGCTGAAAGTGCAAGACTAGAGATCCAATGGTATCCTTTCACGGCATACAAGTCCAGGGTCAATTATGACCCACATCATAATATCCGGACAGTGGAAGGGAGAAAATATAAGCACAGGATGGAATTGGAGGATTTCTGGGCAAATGCTGCGGATGAATATGAGGTCAGACGGAAAATGTGGTCCAGGATGTCCTTGGATTTCATGAGAACAATTGAGTTCTGTCGAGTGCCTGATCAGCTCCAAGATGATGGAAACCACGTCCAGCCTCGCTTTGAGGAAAGCCGACCTCTCCCTCCAGTAAAATGGTCAGAGCCAGAGCACGCAGACCTAGCCACCCTGATGAGGCCAGTGACAAAATATTCTCAGTGGTGGGTCGATTATCATGTTCAGGAATTAAGACAGAAAGGAGTCACGCTCACATATGATCTGTTGAGCGAATCAGAATCATATTCCTCTAATGCTGGTGCATCCCATCAAGACTTGGTCGGGATTGGAGAGAAAAGAAAAGAAATAATGCCAAGTGCAGAGCCTGTTTCTAAGAGGCATAAAGGAGAGCCTTCTCGGTCAGCAGCATCCAGGAACATTGACCAGTTTGTGGCCAATATAGACGACTCCTTGGTGGAAATGCTTGAACCTCTTGCAGCTCAGGAAGTAAATGATGAGCCTATTCAACTAGATGATGAAGAGCCTGCGTCACCAACAGGCACAGAAATTTTAGGTTCAGACAATGACATGGAAGCTCGGGATAATGACTTAGAGGAAGGAATGATTTCCGCCCTCAGAGGGATAGTGGATGCTCCGAATGAAGAGGAAGTTCAAGTAGAGGACGGCATCGAACAGTCGACCATTCCAGACTGGCTGTTGGAGAGGATGAAAATCCAGGTGCCTGCTGAGGCTCAACAGAAGAAGAAGATGATACTGCCGATTTCTTGGCAAGATTAGAGCAGGTTGCAGTCAAGAAGCCCGCCAAGAAGTTCTCCACCATTCAGAGGAACGAGACAGGCAACCGTTCCGTGCACATTGCAGTGCCTACAGTGGACAAGCCACAGGACGAAATCACTCCACAAGAGTATGCAATAACCACTGTTGACCTTGGTCCGACCTCGAAAGGTCAGGAAGTAGAAGAGTTAGATAATTCCGTCTCGACCATTAAAGCGAGACTGGAAAAGGAAGTGACCAAGAAGAAAGAATATAAAAAGGAGGTCAAACGTCTCAAAGAATATATACAACATTTGACCCAGCCGCTTGATCAGGGCAATGCGACCGTTCCTCCTCTCCTCAATTCATCACAGGAGGTGACTAGGGAAGTCGAGCACGGAATGGTGACGGCCAGGGAAGCACAAGACTGGATGGCAAGTGAAGGCACGGAAGCGGCCTTGTTCATGGAAAAGTTGGCACTGGCCTATGGACGAACCTCTTCATTTCTTTCCAGATTGATGGATATGGCAGAAACATGGGAAGGTATCCCGGATATGCAGGAAAGGCTTATTCCAAGCCTTAGAGTTTTGAAGAGCACTCCGAGAGAGGAGTTAGTTGATAAAAGGGTGATTGCTGCAGGGGCAGCATATGATTTTCATCACTGGTTTTGGGCAGTGACAATACGAGAGGAAGTCTTGGAGAAGGCAAAAGTCGATGGGCTTGGAATCGAAGAACAGGTCAGGAAAATCCAGGAGGAGATTTGCATGATAACTACAGAAGTGTTCGACCGTGAAGTCATCCGGGAGAACGACATGCAGTTGGAGAGATTGAAGCATAAAGTTCAAGAAACTTTCTTCTCGACCACTGGACCTTTCTTGAAACAAGACTTTGCGAAAGTGGCAAGACTCTCATCCGTTCGAAAGGATTTTGAGAAGCAGGAGGCAGGTTGGGAAGGTACTTTTGCTAGATGTGCTGAGAAGTTGGACGGACTTGAGTTCCGGATCAGCATGCTGCCGCCTGTCACGATGGACGAGGTCATTGCCGTAGTGTCCAGATTCGCCAAGCACAATGCTACTCAGATGGATAAGGACGCATCTCCTAGATTATAGCTGGAACTGCCACTTTTCTGATTGATTTCTGATTGATAACTCTTGTTGATTTGGGAAACCCTAATTAGGGTTTGGTTGTAATAATCTTGGCCGTTAATCTTGTTTTAATCTCGGCCTTTCATTTCATTTTTGGAACTCTATATAAACTAGTGCTCTCTCATTTTCATTTGTGTGGAGACAGATTATGTATATTGTCGCATTGAGACTATTTTGAATGATAAAAGCTCTTGAGCATGATTTGCCTTGAATCACTTCTTATTGTTGAATAGTAAGCGAGGTTACATATTGCCTTCCGCCATAGATTAGAGTTAAAGATAGATTAAATAGAATTTGCTTTGAAAAGTTGTTAAATTGAATGAGAGATTGATCGTATTGATTCGATGGTGAAGTGTAGCTCATACTTTTTTCGAATGGATGATTTGCATTCGATTTGTAAAGTTAGCCTGAGCTCTTAAACGTGGAAGCTTAACTTCAACCTCATTCGAGGTGTGAAAATTATTCTCACAAACCCCTTGAAGATTGCACCCATTTTGCGTATGTTGTCCTGCAGGAGGCGAAACAAAGTGTGGTTTATTCCTCTTCACCGAGTCCTTACTGTCTCTTGAGTTCTTAGGCTTAGACTAGACTCTCCTAAACCCTATTCTTTTTGCCATTTTTTTGAGATCCACAATTGAAAGTCCTAATTGAGAGCCTTTAAAGATAAATTTCCTAAGTCCCTAGCTTGTGCAGACTTTCTACGTAAGTCCCCTTGTTTATTACCAGCATTATCACAACGACCATTGAGCTTATCCACACGTCGAGACCCGACTAAAGAAACCTTGGAATCGCCTATGCGGTGGTTTTTCAAGAGAGGATAAAGTGTCTTTGGACATTTTTATTCTGATGTTTGGTGAATGATAAAACATACATCAACACATGGTTACTGTCTTAGAACAGTAAACCTTGTCATCATTTAGCAACCATCATAGACTTAGAGCAGCAAAATAGACTGAGAGCATTTCACTTCAAGATGGAATTGTGATCTAACCTCCACAAGAATGGAATGACATAAAAACCACTATGTTTGGCAAGACTAAATGGAAAGATACACTTTCCAATACTACAGTGCATCTCCACTACGCATTACACATCTACCATTCACTTATATGTAGACCATGTACCACTTATTGTTTCATGACCTAGTACTTATGATAGTTGAAAGATTACTATCCAAAAATTTATCAACCCTGATATGTCTTTGCTCCTTTAAAATACTTTTTTGAGAGAATTGTCCCTTTTACAAACCTTGATTGCTTTCAATTCCTCACAATGTGCATCTACTCTTGACTCCTTTAAATATCTTCAAGACAAGAGTTAATGAAATCAAAACAGATACATCGTTGCCTTCCAAAATCACAGTTAGCACCTTTTCAATTTGAAACTAAATATACACTATACACAAGGCATTGATTAGAAATGCCACTAACTCCATATAAAATCATTTACTTCCACTTGCAAATTGCCATACCATTTGCAAATCAATAAGAGCATTGTGGTGTCATTACCATCTCAGAAATGCTGGTACTTTAACAATTTCTTGGACCTGCAGGCACTGTACAAGTATTGATGACTTTTTAACTAAACTGCCTTCAAACCAAATTGGCAATAGATCTCATAGCATGCCTTTATGATAAACTAACAACCTTGATTTACTTTGATACCACTTCCTTTGAATGATCAAGAACTACCTTATTTTGCACCAACAAATTGTCTTTTCCTTATTTTGGACTGTCCACATAAATGATTATTAACTGCCCTCATAGAGGAACTAACATCATAAGCTTATGAAAGTATATACGCTTGATATGTAATGATCAAAGGATTTTTCAAACTTTCACCATTTCTCCTGAATGAACATATGAGTATATAAAGAAAGCAAACCATGCAATCATCAGGGCAGCAATTGTCCAAAGAAAACACTGCAATTTGTATCTTAGTCTTCCACTACTGTTCTGATCTACTTTCATTATCAACCTTTAATAGCATTGTGACAATGAAATTTATCATGATGATATTAGTTAGAAAGATCTCTTTTTCATGAATAAGGATCAAAATGACGACATTCAGCCTTACTCCTGACATATGAAGACCATAGGTAAAGATCACAAGTAAAGTGTATACAAAATGTGAAGAGGGGGCTACAACGTGATCATGAACATTACAAACACTAAATTCCACCTATGAAAACTCATGTAACAAACCAGTCAAGAATGAACTCATTTTGACAAGCACTCATCAACAAACCTGCTGAACCTCATAGGGGGTAAGAGATAGGATATTGGACAACTCCCCCTAACTTCATGTCACTTTTCAAGCAACTGGTGAAGTGCCTTGTGCAACATGCACAAGTTTAGAATCCTTCTTGTTCTGACTTTGTTTTCTTCTCCAGATTTTCATAGGCTTCTTCTTTTGCTTGTTTGTCATGTTTGACTTCTGAACCTGATTAGGTGACTTCATAGGGTTTCTTTTGCAATATTGTGCCGTATGCCCAAGATTTTTACACCTATAGCATATGATATTGCTATCTAGACCAAAGGGATGAAAATTTCTTGATATTCCAAGAGTACTTCCATAATTATATTTTCCATGCACCCAACAATTTCTTGCTAGATGACCAACTTTATTACATTTATAACAAACACTATTATAGCCCTGATTTGGCAAACCATAAGAACTCTTATTCTTATTCCATACAAGATCATTTCTTGAGTGCACTCTACAATTTCTAGCTCTATGGCCATAAGTATGACAAGAATAGCAATAGCCATGAAATTGAGAGTAGTTGTACCTAAAAGATGGAGGTCTTGATGGCCTCTTTGTCCTTCTACCTTTACCAATACGTTTATCTTCTATCTTATCTGTAGGAGCAGCAGCATGATGACCCAAATCTATCTTCTTCTTTGGTGTATTCCTGACATTCAAGCATTGTCCTTTTTCATAACCTAATCCTGTAGTGTCTTTATAGTGTTTTTGTTTGCTCAACATGTCATTCAAACATTCAATACTCTTTTCAAACTAAAGATTCTTGTGCAACTCAATAGATACCTTTTCCAATTCCTTTTTCAAAGAAACTACGTCTTAATTCTAATCTTAGACATTCATTAGCTTTTAAAGTTAACAACTCTTTTAGTTTCTTCTATTTCAGTTTTTAGACTTATAATCAGTTTGTCAGATTTATTAATTTGACTCTTTAAGTTAACAACTTGATTTCTTGCTTCTTCAAACTCTAAAGAAACTATTTCAAAATCTAAAAGTACCTTTTCCTTGGAGTCTTTTTCTTGTTGAAATTGATCTTCTAATCTCCTGTTTTCTTTTCTTAGATGCTTGATTGTATCAAGAGCACACAAAAGTTCACCTTCTATATCCACCTCACATTCCTGTTCATCATAGTCCTGTTCATAGGAATCTTCATCCACAAAGAGTTCTCTTTCTTCACTTACAATGAAGTCCTTTTTACCAAAAATCTCAACTACAAGACCATTCTTTTTATCACACTTTATATCAACATTCAGGAGAGACTCATGCAACAACTCATTACAAGACTTGACTAAAGCTTGTTTTACAATCTTTTGGATCAGCTTCTTTCTTTTCTCTATTTGAGGCCTTATTTCTATTCTTCTTACCCATAGTACTCCACTTACCAGGAACCCTTAAGTTGGTTAAAATTCTTGCAAGGGTCTAGCTTTGATACCACTTGTTGGAGTACAATACCATTGAGAGGGGGGGGGAAGGGGGATGAATCAGTGGTATGACAAATTCCAAATTACCTTGAATTAATCTTTTGAAACTTTGACCTTATAAAATGCAAGATCAAAACAGTTCAACTATCAAGTGTAGCATCATGTATGCAAAGGTTTCAAACTTGACTCATCTCAAAGAGTATACATAGATTTTCAAATTGACTTGATCAATTAAATATGAAATACTTGAGCAAACTCAAAGATAATCAGAATAAAATAATCACACCATAACACAGTTGTTTTTCATGAGTGGAAAACCCTTGTAGGCATGAAAAACCACTCAATAAAATGCCCCATTGGCTACAAAATGCCTCACTGGCAACACAAGCCTCAATCGCTACAAAAAACCTCACTAGTTACAATGTCTCACTGGCAAACTTCTCCAATCTAAATACAAGAAGATAGAGACAAATTACTACTCTGTTTACATTGAAAACATTGGTTATAGATGATTACTATAACTTAGATACAAAACACCTTATCTCTCCTAGATCTACATGAATATCTCAACACTCCTTTCTTTTGAATAAAATGAATTCTACATATAAACAATCATTCTCCCCTCACAAAAGCACTATAGTGACATTATGATTTATACATTAATTCCAGAACTCAAGACCTCTAACTTCTTTGTTTAATATACCATCCTCTTATTACAAAACTTCAAAGAAACACAATCTAACAATGGAATAGACTCACTTGAATCTTTATGCTGCAACATACCTAGCACACATTGTCATCATACTGCAAAAGATAACTCTATCTGCAAAACATCATTTTCTCATTTACACATCTCAGTCCAAAACTTCAACCTCACTAGTATCAGATATTGTCTATAACCTACTGCATAAACTCTTTGTATATTACTTTCTCTACTCATAATAAGACCACGTATAAGGTCTGTTCTTCCTCCATTAGCAGCAGCCAATACTCGGTCAAGAAAAGGCTTAATATCCTCACAAACAACCCACTCCTTCACTGGTTACAGAGCAATTATAAAACTGCATAACAGACTGACACTTGGATGCCTGTCAATCTCATCATACTGTGGAGATCCGTTGAGATTCAAACTAATATTAAATTGCATTTGTTCGATCTTAACCTTAGTGCCCTAAAAAGTTGAATGTCAGCCTTTGATTTCTTTTGGCGCCCGATCTCAAAACTGTTAGCAGGAACTACCAGTTGCCTTAGGTTGAGGGGGCCAATTACCCGATGTGGAGAACATACATAAGTTGTGACTTAAGTTGTTGGTGACCACCCCGACAAGTCACTTAACTTTTATAACAAAAGAAAATACATTTAGATTAATGTATTTGATAACTTATGTTTAGGTAGGGTTTAAGTATTAGGAATATACTGAATAATGAATTCAAAATCAATACACTCAAATGCCTTGTCACCCAAATGCCTTGTCAACACATTGATTCTCCCATCACTACCAAACAGATCACTGCATCACTGCATACATTGATTATGCCATACAACCCTGGTAAAGCCACCTTAGATATATATGATTTGACCCAATGTAATGTGAGCCTCCTTTTGACATCAAACATTGAATCAACAATCACCTTATAAAACACTTGAGAGAATGAATCTCTATCACACTTGCAGAACCATCATCATGTTAAGATGATCAACATTAAAGGCCAATTCACCATAATCAAAATATACCAATCACGCCATATGCCAACAATCTCCCTTCAATGATAATACCACCAACCACATGAAATCTAGCACCTTGTTTGACCTTAACACTCTGTGAATAGCAACTTCAACCAAAGCAACATCTACTGAGATCAAGACCTCCCAAGACATCCTACATTCTGAAAAAACTTCAACATCACTTACTTTTGACATAAATGACAAACAACACTCAACAGAGGATATATACATTTATTGACAGATGGATCAAAATCCTTGAACATATGAGTGAGAATGAATTCCAATACTAAAAAGCACATTGCTAACAAAGAAGTTAGAGAAAAGTTCTGTTGAGCAAGAAACATACTGGTATTGGAATGAAATTTTAAAAGGAACATATTTATTTGAAGGATATAAGCTGGAAGTAGATGAGTTGAAGAAGTCAGCAAAGCCAAAGTCTGCAGACTGCACAAGGGTTGGCATTCATGTATGGGGTTGCAATTCTAGACAGAAGCAGCCCACAAATGAAAGTATAGACAGTAATAAATGATGTGTCCAAGGATTTTATCACATAACTTTAGTGTTTGTCTTTTAGTATTTTTCTCTATTCCAGGTTGGGGGAAATGGTGTTTTATAGTTTTCAAGAAAATGTATGATTATATCAATCAGATTTTATTTTCTTTATTGTTATGCTTAACAAATGTTCCAAGAGGGAAATAAACCAGAAAATTCAAAGTCAAATTTCATAACAGTGAAAAGAAATATAAGGTGTCAAAACTAAAAAGATATGCAACACCATAAGCTTATCTTAAGAGAAGCACTTCATTATAAATCTCTTGTATAATAGACTTAATTTTGAGTTTTATTATAATACATAATACATAGTTCATTATATTAGACTTCATCTTCATTTTCGGTATTCTTTATAAATATTTGTAAGCATTAATAATAATTTCAATTTTAATTATTTTTTATTTAAATAATTTTATTTTCTTATGGATAAAGCATAGAAATGATTTATGAAAAATATTGATGTTTATTAAAAGATTTTGAAATTAATATCATTATCAAACTTTTTAACAATCATTCAACAAGTCTCAAACTTAGAATGAAAAGATATTTGTCCCATAGACTATATTTAGTCTCATGGACAGTATTACTATCTTTAATCTCACAGACATTAAATCCTGACTAATATATCATGTATATGTATTAATACGCATTTAGTCTCATGGACTGTATATGTATTAGTTAGGACTTAATGTCTGTGAGATTAAAGATAGTAATACTGTCCGTGAGACTAAATATAGTCTATGGGACAGTAGATCTTCTCATTCTAAGGGAGGGATTTGTCAGTTAACTGCCGCTGATTTAGGGATGGAATCACATAGGAAGTGCTGGGAGGAAAATGAAATGACATTTTTGAAAATCAGAAACCGAACTCAATTTCATTCCTTGGAATGTAATGTTGCTTTCAGCAGCTCTAGCACTTGGAGACAGAAACCTATAGGCATATTAATCTGATCACCTTGGGGACGGAAGCCTCAGAGAGTGGTTTGTGGTATGGAGTATTAGCAGGATCGTGCAAAGCATCAATAGTATCAGCAAGGCGTTAGTATAAATTAATATCAGAGTTACTATGGATCTAAAACAGTTCCTGTGAATAGCATTTAGTTCTAGTTACTTGTCTGCTTCATTCTACAGATAAATGACTTTCATGCAACCTGGTTGGTTTATAGGCATTGGTAAGAACTGTCAACTTCAACTATGAGTTTTTGATTGCTGTATAGATAGATATTCTTCAGTTGTTACAGGTAGCGTTTGTATTGGAATTCCTAAAGACCTGTTATCTCTATCCTATTGATAATAGCTGGTTACATGTATCTCTGGCCACCCAATTTTGGGATTCCTGATTGGTTTACCGTTTCCAAATTGACAGAGTATCTCTATCTTGTTAATCCAGATAATTAGCTTTTGTTGGTACTAAGTCAGTGGCTGCTATGTGCATCAATTGCAGCCATAATTAGTCAGATCTAGTGGATAAGAGGTGCCACTGTGAAAGTATATGAGATTGGTTTGGATATTCCATTCTTGTCTCATCTGTTGATAATGTACATCAATGATCATACTTATATTGCGATGGATTTAATCTAGTATAGGGTTTGATGACGGATGCATCTCAAGGCATTTGTTGACTCTTTGGGGAGTCATTCTCCACTATTATATTGTATTGGGCCATTTGGCCAATTTCCATTCTTGTCTCATCTACTTACTTCTCTGATCATACTTACATACAATGGATTCAATCTAGTAAATTATAGTTTGATGATGGAAGCTTCTCAAGGCATTTGAAGACTCTTCAGACAGCCACACTTTGTTATTGTATTGATAGTTTTAACTTTTAATTATGTTGTAGATGTTTAAGACTGATATGTACTAATGCATAAGACTCACTCATGTTTTAGGATGAATTTTGTCTCAGGCATCTAGAGTGTAAGTAGTACTACATAGAATATTTGTGCAATAGTTTTGAAATATATGTGGGTAGTGTTACAAATCGGGAAATCATGGCATGTTGTTGCAAAAGATTAGAAATGTCTGGATAGTGTTACTAATTGGGCAATCATGGCATGTTGTTCCAAAAGATTAGAAATGTCTATGGATAGCGTTACTATTTGGGCAATCCTGGCATACTTTGTTGTAAAGTAGAGATATGTTTGTGGATAGTTATTAGTTGGGCTTTGTTGCATTGTAAAGATATGCTTGTGGGCAATTGCTAATACTCATTTGGCATTCATGGCATGTCTATAGTGTTTGGATATGTTTGTAGATAGTGACAAATTGGGATACATGGCTTGTTTGGGAGGTATTGGAGGGAGGTCTGAAGAGTAAAATAGAAATTCAATGGTCAGATGTCACAGGTATTACCGCAAGCTGTCCTAAGAATGGCCTAGGCATCTTAGAGATTAAGGTAGGAGCTTGAGAACTATTTGGAAATCACCTGAGATTATATTTTCACAAGTAGCCTAATGTTCTAATTTTCTCACATGTGGTCTAGATCTCCAAGCCTCCAATGTTTCTAAGGAGTTTAATCCCTAGCCAAGAAAGGACACACAGTGGCAGCCTACTTCTGACATTACAGGAGGGAAAGCAACTCTGTATAGGTTAGTGATGAGTTCAATTAACAATATTTATCTTTCATTGACACCAAATTATCATTCACATTTCTCCATTGCAGGATACATACGTTACAGTTTTCCCCAGGATTTCTTGACAAACATTATGAAAAGCTTGTTGAATCCCCATACTTCCATGACACAAGATTTAATGCAGAACATAACTACAAACACCTACAAGTTACAGACTCTTATACTCTAAAACACTCCCACCGATATGTTCAAGTGACTATGCTGATGACTTGAAGTAAATTGTTGAAATAGGGAATAATTTATGAACACTATAAGATTTATAAGAATTGAGTGATAAAGTATAAGAATTATGGATATAGGGAGTAGCAAGAACACTTCTTCACATTCCATGTGGTGGGTAAATACTTGAGGATATGAATCTTTAAACACTTAAAGATTCATATCAAAACGCTCTTAGCAAAAGAGTTGCATAGAACTTTAGAAAATTGAATCGTACATATGGCTTTAACTAAAGGGTATTCTGACAATCTTCCTTTAACTAAATGCTTGTAAAAAGAAACAAAAACTTTTCATAACATTCTTTACTAATTGACCCTGCTGGAACTAAATGCTTGTCGATGTGAATCTTAAACCAAAAGACCAAACTGGATTATCCAGCGAGGTACCCAGTTTCCCATTAGGACTTGTGTGTATGTGTTCAACCTAAAGAGAGCTATTTGGGTTATTCAATAGCACAACCACTACCCATCAATATCGTCATATGGCTAGGGGGGATAAGCCACTCAAGGGGAAACAGCTCTCTTCTGTCTGACAATTGGTTATTAACTATTTTTATGAATAATGGGGAGTGGCGATGTCTAACTAAGTAGTTTTATTTATACTTAGTGTTTATGTTAGACAGCTAAAGATAAAACATAACTGCGGTTGTTTCCTAGGTCACTACCAAAGGGAGACACCAATTTAGTATGAGAACCCTTGGCCAAAACCCACAAAAATATTGTTCCGCTTTACCGCGCTTTCATTCAGCAGATATACCGACGTCTATTCCCCTAGATATTTTTTTAACTTGTGTCTCTCTTCTAGCAAAGGTATGCACAACTCTAGCATTAGGCCCAGTCCAACGGGTTATTTGAATGTGTTGGTAGGGGGCATTGCTAACTCAACCAAATTGATTTCTTTGGACCAATCTGATGACATGACTGTTTCCTAATTGCTATGGTCAACACTCAGGGACAATGAAGAAAGGCAGCCAAGGTCTTGCAGCCACCTTACAAGTAACAAATTGCAAAATGAAAACAAAACAACACACCAGAAATATATGGATTTCAGTTGTTCATAAAAGTCTTACAATCCTTAAAAAGTCAGAAACTTACAAATTATAATGGGCTGTATTCAGCCACTAACTTAGAGCTCTTAGCTTATACAGAGACTTCCCTCTTAACTCAGACTTTGTCAGCCTGGTACTTCAACAACTGTAAATCAAAAAGCAGTGAATAAGTGTATCTATCCTGTTCAACACCTCCCACAGATTATACATCCCTCTGTTTTGCAATCTGTCCTCTCTTTTTCTGCTTATCAAGGCATCCCGATATAGGTTTGTGTGTGTAGATCTCAAGGGGGGGTGTATAGGTAACTCCTGCGGCCCATCTGACAGTGAGTCATCCATGTGCAACACCTCTTTTATGGTTTGTAACTGCTGCAGCCATATTTCAAGAAGGTGTAACAACTTACCGAATTACCTATTGAGTGTTGCACCCTCTGTATTATAGCCAGCCTTAATGCATGCTAAACCACAGAGTTGTAATGGCAGCTGTAATAATTGTAGTAATAAAGTGAATAAAACTGTAATGCGCCATTCCCTATTTTTTCAACCTTTAACAATCTATTCAGCTGCACCACTTGGAATCTAGTAAATTCAATGTGTAAGTTGTCACCATTATTAATTTCATCAGTTCTAAACAATTGTGGAAAACTTCAAATCGCCAAATGGAAGTGGGAGTATTTCAACTTTATCACAAGCATACCCAAAAACTTCAAGAAATCAAAGATTTCTAAACATGTTTTTTGGGTGAAACAAAATTGTTTGTGGACTTGGATGTTCTCCATCAAACATGCTAGGTGAGAGTGAGATGTTCCCTAAACTTGAGGCTCATGAACATTTCAAAATCTGAAAATTTGAACTCCATGTTGCTTCCTCTACTGTTCTATTCTTCCGTTTAACCAAGTATTCTTTGTATTCCTTTCCCTTGGTCTTCTTGATCACTAGGAAATCAGCAATGGCCTGTACATTATCATGTCCCTTTTCTAGCAGCTGTTGCACCCATTCTTCCTTTTTAAAATCAGAAAGTGCACCTTCTTCTTCACTAGTTGGTCCTTTGCGATAATGGTACAAATCAGCAACATTATAAATGGGTGAAATGTTTATACCTTCAAGAAGCTCTATCTCAGCATTTGATGTGAAATTTATTTATACTTTACATGGCCCAATTTTCTTCCATTCCAGCTTATTGTAGCTTCTTGGGGAAATCTCTCTCTTTTGCAAATGAGCAAAGTAAATCCTCAACTAAAATTTTGCTCCTTCTCTTGGTTGCATATTGCTTATACTTTGAGGTATTCTCCTCTAAGTTCTTAACTTCTTGGTGCAACTCAGTTTAATGTAATTAGCAAAAGCACCTACTACAACGCTTTTTCCCTACCAAATAAACAATATTTCTCAAGTCATCTACTCTCCTTGGGCTGTACCAATGCAGTTTGGAGGGAATTATTTTGCTGTTCTCCTATTAATTGAGTTATTCTAAGCAAATTCAATCTGTTCTAAAATCAAATCCATTGGGTGATCTCAAACCAAAACATCTCAATAGGTTACCTAGACTTGTATTGACAGCTTCTATTTGCCCCATCGGTTTGGAGATGATAGGTTCGCGATGAATGTCTGATTTCTCACACAAAAGTTGGCAAAATTGACTCACAAATCCTAGTATCTCTATTGGAAACTATACTTTGGTAATCCATGGGTCAAACTACCTCTCTAAAGAATAATGTGGCAACATGTGTGGCATCACTTGACATTTTAGATGGAATAAAATGTGTCATTTTGAAAAATCATCTGCTACAACATAAATGAAATGTTACCTCTTTGGGTCCTTCACAAACCCAAAAAGGAATAGGTGAAGCTAATATAACCTTAATATTTTGGTTCTTCTCTTTTGTATGTAACAAAAATTGTAGTTTTGTACCATGTTCTTGCATCTATACTGGAGTCCTTGGTAATATACTTCCACTTAACTTTATCATTTGTTGCATGACATATGTTCTTCTCTTAAACATCTACGCAAAAGTGGGTAGGTGGGGTGAGGTTCAAATGGAAAGGAAATTGATGAAAGATCGAGGAATTAAAAAGATCCGTGGATGTAATTGGATTGAAGGCCATAGATGGTACATGTTTTTCGTGTAGGATCCATATTACATCCACAAACAAAGGAGATCTATGCAAAGTTGGAGAAATTGGACTTGGGAGATGAAGGTGGTTTAATGTTGTAAAATTGCACCTCTTGCAATTTCACATACATTCTTGTATCCACTTTAGTGTCCACTCCCTTAGCATTTGTGTAGGCTCATTCTAGCCCTTGCATGTTAGCTTTTTTCCCCTCTCAGGATGCTCAACACCCCTTTTCAACAGCTACCTTCGCGTGTTAGCTTTGTGTCAAACCTTGCTTTTCTTGTTCTCATCATTTTATGGCATGATGTGTCTGGACACTAGCATGTCACGCGGATGTCCACGCACCACACTAGCATCTTGTGGCATTTCTATGTTCAAAAAACCATTTTCAAGTGACTTGCCACTTGTCAGCTCCTTTTGCCTCTCTTCTCTATATCTCTTTCCCTCTTCTCTCTTTCTCTCTTCTCTCTTTCAATTTCCCTTTTTATTCTAAGATTCAAGATTCTAATAACATATCCAATTCTAAATTCTAGTATATCACAATAGTTAAGATTAACATTATCTTAGTTTTTAAATAAACTCATTTTTGTTTATATATCTCAATATCTTAAATCTTAATTGATAGACTAGTTTAAAATCTAATTACATCAATTAATTTGTTACCACTCCTTAAATATCTAAAATTATATTTTATTTCAGTACGCTAATCTTAAATGTTGAAATAAAATATATAATTACATCCTTTGGAAGATTTTTCCCATAAATTAATATGTATAAAATAGATTACAAAATAATATCCTACTTGATGTAAATTGAGAGATTACATAAACACACACATTTTTTTAATTCTCTTTTCATGACAAGAAATTCCATATAAAATATCCTTAACAATGCACAGTACATACTAATTTTTAGTGAAGGGATATTAAAAACACCTAAACAAGCATCTTTTTTCAATGATAATAATTTGTTTATTTATATCAACGTTCATACTAAACACAAATATTAAAACCTAATTTCAAATCATTGAAGGCAAGGTGGGAAATTGTTCCCATGTTTCACACCAAAATAATCATTGAAATCATATGAGCGACATATATTAACTTGGTGCCCATTAATGCCCCTATGAAAACCTACAAGCATGTCCTAAATGAAGAATCTAAACACTCAGTATAGGTACTTGGTTATCATCAACAAGAATCAACAATTTTCATTCACATTAAAGCAGCAAGCAAGCTAGGAACACTTCAATTATAGGATGTAAAAAGAAACAAAATCTCCATAATCATTCTAGCACATCTATATATTTGAAGATTGTTGCCCTCAATCAATTCACAACTATAAAAGTCACTCCAATCTATAGAGTCAACCTAGGAGGAAACAACCCTTGAAATTTGAAAATCTCCCCTAGGCGTTTGCATGCATTTCTATTCTTTAACATTTAAAGAAGAAAGACAAACAAAGTGAATTAGAAAGTAGGAACACACATTCAAAAAAATCGCATATGCACCATGTACAATAGATTTGCACCTACAAAATTGATCGAGACCTATAAATTTCATCAAGAAAACACAATGTGTAATTTAATACAATGCAAAACAAATAAAAAAATCAATTTTCCCTACAAATATAATACATTTTAATATCTACATCACTATGATCTTCTTTCATTGTGTGTTGAATTAGGTACTCTAATAATTTCATATTTAGTTTTCTAACTCCCACATCTATTATTTATTTAATATAAATTAAAGTTAAAGAAAGTTACTTTTCTTTACACTATTATACTTGAACTATCTTCTCTCATTTATGAAGATTTATGAACATTCATAATAATTCCCATTTCTATTTGATGAATTAGTATTATCCAAAGTATGCAATTCTATTTGATGGAAGAGGAAGGCAAGGAACAACAAAAAAATGATTTAAGTGGGTTGAAGTTCGAAGTTGTGACTATGGGGGGATTAGATCCATTTGAATGATGTGTCCATTAAAAGAAGAAAAACTTCACTAAATAACTAACGTTGAATTAACTATTCTAATAATTTCATATTTAGTTTTCTAACCCCCACAACTATTATTTATTTAATCTAAATTAAACTTAAAGAAAGTTACTTTTCTTTACACTATTATACTTAAACTATCTTCTCTCATTCATAAAGATTTATGAACATTCATAATAATTCCAATTTCTATTCAATGAATTAGTGTTATCCAAAGTATGCAATTCTATTTGTTGGAAAAGGAAGACAAGGAATGAAAAAAAAATGATTCAAGTAGGTTGAAGTTCAAAGTTGTGACCATGTTGGGATTAGATCCGTGTATGTGTAGGATCATAATGGAAAAAACAGGCCCTTAAGTGACAATGAAAATTCAGAAAAATCAGAGTTAGGCAACTTGATGTAAAAATTTCAATAAGTTATCTATATTATTTCAAAAATATGTAAGAATATAATCTATGGCAAATTGAATGTAGTTTCTAAACTACTAGGTTTATTCTCCTATTTGGTGAAAAATTAAAATTTCAACATAAATTTCAGGGAAAAAAAAAGAAGTAGGTGTTTCTCTGACCACCTTAACCATATCTAAATCCTTAATATTTTTTATAAGATTTTAGATATAAGTAGGAGGGATTCATGTCGGATGTGATGCATGTATCTTTTTGTAATTTTTTTCCAAGTAAATAATTAATTATAGATTTTTTATTACAATTTTTAAAAAATATAAAAACTAGGTATGTCCTAACCACCTTAACTTAGGTAGAAACTTCATAATTTTTTTGTAATCCTATGAATTGATAGAGCATAGAATGTGACACATGTTTTGGATTCAAAATGTGATACCATTTGAAAGATATAGATGTTTTCAATTAGGCTATCAATTGGGAATTTGAGTAAGTAATTCTAATAGAAAATGAATAATAATTATTTATTAGATTCAAACTAAAGTATAATTTATATTGAATTTGGAAGCTAAGAAGATCATTTACACAAACCACTGGTTTCATCAATTTTGGGTAAGGTCCTCAGCCATGGTAGAGAGTGCGGAAAAGCAAGGTAGAAGTTGTTAAACACATTTTTGTGGTGACTTCTTAGGATTGGTAGGTGCAGACAGCTATCCAAAAGCAAGTCAAAGGCTAATCCCTAGGCATTAAATTTTGTGTAGGAAATATCGAATATCTGATCCAAATCCGATATCCGACTTGAATCTGATATCTGATTTGAATCCAATATCCGATTTGTTTTATATAGAGTTGCAAAAATGTTATACAATTTATAATATATGATTTAAAAAATGCAATAATGTTTATAATTTGATATATAATATACAATATGGTTTATAATGTAATATATAATATACAATTTATGATAATCTCTTACCAAATTATGTATTTAATATATAATATATTATATTATTATGTACAATATTTAAATATTATTTCAATATTTTGGTTAATGTATAAATATTTAAATATATATTACTAATATAT